>JAVRXN010000011.1:58435675-58598175 GCA_033556935.1 Timema podura
TTTGACAAGAATTTTTTCTCTTTATTTAAAAAGTTTCTCATCAAATGTCACAACAGCATACTCGTGACAAATATTCAAAAATCGTTGTTGGCCTTATAGTCCAAGACACCAATCTCACAATAAACTAGACCGCCAATGACAGGAAGATCAGGGTTCAAATCCTATCTGGGTCAGGTCTTCTGAGAGTAGTTTTACCAAAAAGGTTTCCTGCACTTCTTACCTCTTAAATACTTCTTTCTTCACCCTTACCCAATCACAATAATTATCATATATGCGTAAAATGAAGAGGTAGTAAGACGTGATTTTAAAACAAAAACAAAAAGATAATTTTGATGATCATGATATACTTAGTAAATTAAATCCCCCTCTTTCCATCTTGCCCCTTAAGACCTCCAGGTTTTGTTCCAATGAGTGATGAAAATTTAGCAACATTAGTATGTTTCTTTCCATTCTCGGTGATAAATTGACAAAATGGGACAAGATTTGTCTTTGACTTAAATGAGAAATGACATCAGAATTAAGGTTGAATCATTATTTGTGTAGATCAGTCAATGGCTATGCACATTTTTGGTACCAGTATTAAACATTTTCTGGATTATAACCAAACCGTAGACACTATAAATGTTTTGTATGCTTGTGTAGTTTGTCTCGTACCAAACAAAGTGCGAGTTGGAGGTGTGTGCAAAATTCATCAGATGAAACATAAAATGCGGCATTGAGGGACACACTGTCAATGTTTCCTATGCCCATTTTGGATGGTGAAGCCTATATAAAATATTCGCCCCATTTAAACATGTTGAAGCAGAGCAGAGCATGAAATCCATCAAAGTTTTAAGATCTAGTACAAATTCAGCCTAGATGAGTAATTAAATGTGTGGTGCTAAAAAAGTCGAAAATATATCAGAAGTTAGAATTTGTTTTTAAAATCTAGCCATAGTAAATATAAATTACAAACTAGCATACTTACAGTTTTGCCTATATTACTTGTAATACAAAGGTGTTTCTTGACTAAATTTAAAATGTCGGACACTTTCATGGACTTAACAGTAGAAAGAAGGGCAACAAGTACAGAAAAGAAACCATTTCTGGAGTTGGCACGTGATGAGCCCATACCACGGATCAGTCGTTTTAACACATACTCCACCTCTGTGCTGGATCCATTCTCCTGAAAACATAAAAAATTCTGTTATTTTACAGCAATGTCTTCTCCTTTTTTTGTGACTTTATAGGCCTAGGCGCTTAGAATATTCCAAGTGAACTAATTTGTGTATGCTTTGTTACAAATATTATAAAATATCTCTTTCCTGAGGTTTAAATCTAAAAAAATATATGGTTAGGGTAGAGTATTTTAATGACTTTAATGACATTTTTAAGTTCCCATATATTAATATTGGTGGACATGCAGATAAAGGTGTCAAAAGTCATGTATGGAGGCATCTAATTTTTTCCAACAATTTTAGGAAAGACCCCGGATTACCCTAATGTTTGAGATCTTTGCTTTTTTTTTTTTAATGGCCTATACATTGCGAATACACAACACTTGAAGTACTTACTAGAGTTTGATTGATATGTTTCACCAAAAACACTCCAGATTTAATTTTTTTCTTTTTAATATTTGATATTAAACCATCAAATGATCCAAAAATAGTTGATTCTTCTTTAATTTTTCGTTTTCTTTTATTACCCACGTGCTCTACCTGCAACTCCATGTTATAGTTTCTGCACAGATAAATAAACAGAATTTAATATGTTATTTCAAGAGGTAAAAACTCACAAGGTTAGTACACCTGAAACCAACATTTGAAAATAAAAACAAAATTCCCTGTATAAATAAAACTATTCCTTTTAAACCAGCATAAGAAAGATAAATTTTACTAAAAATTATTTGATATAATTTTTCTCTTTTAAGAAATGTCTAGAAAATTAATAGGAATAAAAAGTCTTAACCCGCTGATATAAAATGGAAAAATCAATGCTATACATTTAAGTATATATGAAAGTCAAAGTTTGAGGGATGATTGATTATAATAATTTACGAAAATATTCGATCCTTAACAAATAAATTGAAAAATAATCAAGAATGCAGGAATCCATATGTAGAACATACTATTAAGTAGAAACAGCATAATTATATTAAAATAGAGACACTACAACAGTATTATATGTCAACGAAATGCTGTTGAGTACTGTGTAACAAAAAGCAGCGATAAAGATCAAATGACCTATATAACAGTATTGTCTCAGAAAAATAAAACAAAGTTGAAACATGAATAATTAACCATTGATCTCTATAATATAACTGGATGGACATCTTTGGCTGACATTTTCGAGCTGTCGTATACGATTATTTTTGAAGGAAGCTCACTTTTAAGGCTTTATTTCGTACCAGAATCCTACTCTATAGTTGTGTTTAACTAGGATAAAAGACCTTCCAGAAGGAAATTTCTACTTCCGTTTTAAATGGATGTTTATCCTACCAAAATAGATATATGATAGTATTCTGGTATGAAATAAAGCCTTACAGAAGGGATTATTAATAAATTCAGGGTTTATTAGACACCATACTTCTTATAAGCCTATAAACTTTGAACGTAAGACTTCTACACAAAGAATGTCATTCAAACAAATGTAATACAGTTTTTAGCTAGCTTGTTTCATTATAGTTATCTAACTTTCAACATAATATGGTTTCTGAAAGCAATATAAGATATGAGCCAACTTTTTTAAAAAATGGCAATATAATAATACTTTCTAAAGCCTATAACCTAAGTGATAAGTTGAATGTATGACAATTACACAATGTTTATCATTCATTCAAATGTATCAAGTTTTAAGATACCTTATTCATAATATTTATCGAACTTTCAATATAATAGCCTATGGTTTCTAAAACAAGCTAGTAACCAACTTTAAATATAAGTGTAGTCTTGGCAGCCTGTAAACAACATTGATGATAACTACATATTTAAATATGTTTAAGATTTTATTCGTATTTGTACATTATTACCTGTAAAACTGAATTGTATATCCTTTAATGTAAATGTTTCTTCAGGAAAGTGTGATATAATACTTCAATATTATCAAACAATAACACTTTTATTCATCAGAGACATGTTTTCACATAAGAACATTGAAAGAAACCGTTAAATTGGTCCCCCCACAGTGTAGCAGACGATAAACTTGAGAGTCACGCTTTTGTCCCTGGGAATGTGTATGTATATGTCTATCCAGTTATATTATAGAGATCAATGAATATAATATATTCATATTATGTTGGTTATTATTGTGTATACGACCATTGAACTAGGAAGTTGTGTTTAAATGTAACGATTCATTGATGTCATGTTAAATAAAAAAATATAACGACTATGCTAAAAGAATCTATAAAATTAATTTATTAAGAAAATTACAGTTCTTTGTGTTTGTGGCTGTTTAGTTTCCTTTTAAATTTGAATTTATTATTGTATCTATAGAAAAATGCCTTTGGACACCACACTTCATACGAGATTAACAACTGGTGAGGATTAGGTTTTCCTGGGTTTATATTTATGCATAACGCACAAAAAATAGCACATAGTACGTAAGGTCAAAGAGTTGAAACATTATTTTCACTGAGACTCTACATGCAGTTCACAATGCATAATGTTGAACTTTTTATGCGCTATGCGTGGTCTTGAACATATACAGCCGTTGTATCAGACACGCCATGAGAATCTGAAAATAAGCTCTAGCTAACTTCACACCCATCTGATAAAATAGAGAGCTTCACAATTTTTAAACAATTAAAATTATATGCATGAGAGAAACGTTTATTCAAAAGAAGTTAGCAAGACGTTAGGATTGCCCCCACACCCCAGAGTTTTCTCATGGCCTAGCAAAAGAAAAAATTGCGTGTCATGTTTTCTTATCAAAAAATTACAAGTCAAGTGTTGTATACACCATTATTTCTTTCCAGTTAAAAGCTCACTGACAATGCAAGTAACATATTGAAATATCCTAGCGCTAAAACTTGACAAATACTAGTACATTTGGCTCTCAACCAGTACAGTTGAACTTTTATTTTAAAGAAAAGATAAATTTAAACCTTTTATTCAATAATTCGATGTTGGCAATGGTTTAGAATCTAGAAATTTCGAATCTAAAAAGTAAAAATACTATTTACATAATTTTGAAGTTGCATAAATGCGCAGTTGTTTAAAAAATCGTTGTTGCTGTATCTGAATATAACATTAGCTTTTTATTAGTTGCCCTATTTAAAAAAATCTCTCTTATGTACGCAACGGGTCAGAGTTGAAATAAAAATTGTATTACAACTGCATTTGAACAAAAATTGTACACGTATGTAATTATTTTGGTCTCTTATATCATGTTGCATCATGCTATTACTAAAGATTGCAACTGTCTTTGCACAAAGACCGGTTTTCACTATTAACAATTGGTGTTCTTTTTGTATAGTTTTTAATCAAAATCTATTGTTTTATATATTTTTTAAGACACTTTGTTCATTGCTTGTAGACTAATTTTTTTCTAACCTTTTACATTTAGAAGTCAAACACAGAAGTAGGCCTACATCTACATTTAGTCATTTACATGGTAATTTATGGTATATTTAGGTAGGCCTATGGTACCTATTGTATCTTGGTATAGGATTTTTTAAATTTTCATTTCCAAAATATCACTATTTTATGATTTAACTTAAATTGTTACAGCAATTATTTGATATAAGCCTAGAACTTGAATTAAAAAAAGTTAGGGATAGGACCATTAAATCCTTTTAAAGGATATTTGAGATTGGAGGATTCAAGGAAATATCTGATTCATGACTCAAATCCTTAAAAAAAATAATCCAAATTTTCAAGTGAAATTTATTTTAGAGTTCATACATGCTTATTGGTGGTTCAGAACTATGGCTGTATCAGAATAGTCCGCGTGCGTGTGTGTGTGCACGTGCGTGCGCCCAACTCTTTCAAACGAGACAAAGAGTTAATTTTTTTTATCGCTTTTAAAGAAACCCTGAACATCTGCAAATTAAATTATATAAACTCAAAAATTATCCATTTGCGCTAAACCGATTTCAACTACCATATCTGTTGTAATGAACTTATTTAAAAAATAAAATATCAATTTTTTTTAAACATGAAATACGATTAGTAGGCTTAGGAATTTTTAGGCATGAAATTCAATTTGAGCTTGGCTCGAAATTGTTTTAGCCATAAGATTTGGTTCAAATTAGTTAGACAAGATACGGATTAGTATCAAAATTTAAAATTATTTTTTTGCACTGGTTCAAAAATTAAGTTAATGCTAGAATGGTGAGCCACTTGTAATTTAACACTTAGATTGGTTAATATGCTGTCACTATAAACTATCACATGAGGTGAATATTGCTACTTAAAAGCTTTAAGGTGGGAATTTAGGGGAAGCAAGAAAATATCAGTTATTTTGCCATTCTTATAGCGAAACTTGTTTTGGCCATATTAAAATATTGCTTCATTACAAACATAGAATTTAACTTCCTTGACAGGCATTCAAGAAATGTTGATATCTCCATGTGAAGAAAATTAAACTCTGTTTGTACTGAAACAGTATTTGATTTATTTTGACCCAAAAAAAGTTTTTATGTAAGAATTGAAAAAAAAAACTTGCCTTATCTACATCCCTACTTTAATATGTTATTATTTGATCTGTTTCAAATAAAGAAAACACGTTTTAAGCCAACCCACATCTAAATCCCTTTGTTAATATGTTTCTACATAGGAAGGGTGTACAATTAAATAGGTACTATTGAGTTACGCCATAAAATTCAAAATTAGGTAATGCGAGTTTCTGCTTATTATGATAGTTTTGAATGAAGTTATGATGAAATCTGTGATATTCTACATATTTAAACACGGTTCTAGAGTGTTATAGCTTAAAATATCTTCTTTTTTTCAGAACATGTTAATCACAAGAATTTGCCAGGTGTCTTTAGCACCTGTGGCAAAAACTTACATAAGAACAACCTTTCAAACAACATTTCCAAAAGGTCAACCCATCCGAAAGTATGCCACTGAAGGTAGAAACTTCCGAGAGCGTTTGGCCCAGCGCAAAACTATTGGTGAACAAATAATGCAACCAGCAGGAGAGACAGGTATGTGTGCACTTTCCTTAGCTTTCCACAGATTATCAGACTAAACTTCCAACCAAGGGTGTTTTGCTTTACATAGTTCCAGTACCATTATGCTTTGAAGTCAATTAACTATTTTATAGCAATCTCATGCTGAATTTAGTAAAATAACTTGACTTGTTTTTTTAGAACATATTTTGAATTTCATGAGTAGGAGCTTACAGTATATGCTTGTCTACTGGGTTACAAAAAAGTTACTAATTGCAAAATAGGCCACGAAAGTCCCTGAAAAATCATGAATTTTCAATATTTTGGTCATAATAACGAAAATATTTTTGTTTGAATTTCCCGTGCATCGTAACAAAGCGAATGCATCGAATGTCGAGCTGCCTGATTGTTTGTACCGTGATACCAAGGACAAGGTTAATGTTCTCCATCCAGTTAAAGTTTAATGTTGCGTGTGAGTGGATTATGCCTATATATACATTATATAAGGTTCTACCGCTTACCGAAGGAATTTTGTGGTGAAAAAGGTAACCAAAAAGTCACTAATTTTTGTTTCTCCAACTCATTAGACACCCTGACAACACTTGCATTTACAAAATATTATAACTAGAGAGATCTTTTAGATCCTCAAATATGCAGCTTCTTGATGTGTGTATTCATGAGGTTTGAGGGTGTGGTGATTTGTTGAACCTATCTCTACCCATAAAGAAACCTCATATTTTTAAGAACTTTATAGTTCTGTTGAATAAGGGGTTGATGGTGGCCTAGAGCAGGGGGTTCCAAACTTAGAACCATGGCCCAATTTAAAAACTACACACTTGTGCAGCCCACTTAGCTTCATTGGTCAGAGAAAACACAGGGTGGGGGGTTAGTTTAATAATCTTTACTACTGTTTTAAAAAATAATATTATATATATTTTTACAAAAAAAAAATCTACCTCTCCTAATGAAGGTATGTGAAGCGTGTTCATTGACATCCATGCTCCGCCGGGCTATTATGATCACTACACAAAACGAATTTGCGACCGTTAGCAGAAAGACGCTAGACTTTGCTTCAAACTTATTATGGCCGACCACTTTGCAAAAGCAAAGCCCTTGCAAGCGCAAATATTTTACTAGCAGCGTGACGCTAAGTTGCGCAGACATTTTACTTGTTCTTTGGTTTGCGTTACGAGGTTATGTTTGGTAGTTTTTGTAATTTATTAGGTGTTTTGTGTTAAATGATTTAAACTTGCCATTTCATTAGCCCAATATAACAATCTCAACACATTTGTGTGTGTGTTTCACATAATCTAACTTTAAATAGTCTATATCTTAATGTAGGCCAAGAGTGGGGATAGTACACTTACATTAAATGTTAAAAGAATATTTTCTTTGAAACACAACACTATCAAAGTGCATTACTATTCCATCATCAACAACTGATAATTCAGGTGATAAGATGATATAAAGGTAGGCCTTGTCTGTTTAAGATGCCTCAGCAAAACTTTAATGATGTTATCATATTTAAACTGAATCGTACATACAATAGTAATTACTATCCACATTAATGTGAGTTGTAACATCTGAAATATTGCAATCAAGACTGGAAATAACCAAAATATGCCCTAGCTTAATATTTATATGCGGTTTGGTTTAGGTCTAGGTTTTTTATCATAAAAGGCTTACTAAATTTATCTGAAACCTATAATTAGTAGTTATTATCTAGTTATCCTGAAGTGAATAAATTGCAATCAACTCGTTATAGCGACCTATAATATCCTTATATTCTTAATCACTTAACTAAAGTCTCAAGAATTCCCTTTAAATAAAATATGCAGTGTATTATTTTTAACCATCCAAACCACCCTCTCGTTCACTTGAGTGTTAATTTAGGCCGACTGGGTAAAAATGCCCATTGGTTTGACATTAAGTTGTCAAAAATATTCAGTGTAAATACTATTTTTGGGAGTTATTGAACGCTTTCATCAACTTTAAATAACTAGTTTTATTTTCTAAGATCTTCACACATAAGGATAAGTCTACATTATAAACTTTTGAAATTATTTTTAATTAATAGAATAAAACATACTTGTTCCAGTATCAACACAAATATATGAAGAATAAAGCATTGGGTCGTAAAGCATACATAAAAAAATCTTTATTAGCTAACTTCTCATACTATTTCATTTCCCCATGTGACATCACTATTTGAATGCATATTTCACATTATGAAATTCTGACTAAAATATGTTGTGTGTATTGAATAATGTAGGCCTAGTATTTTTTCATTTCAACCGCAGGCAAACAAAATTATGCAAAAGATTTATTAAATTAAACTAGGTTAAATCTTTCTTGAAATAATGTGACTTGTGATCAGCTAAACATATAGGTATATGAATAATGTTCAGTCATTAATACCAGCATTCCTGAAATAAATGCACCTAATTTCTAGCCTCTAACTTCTTAAAAGGTAATATTCTTTGGAAAAGTGTTGCCAACTATTGACACAAACTGATCTTATTCTGTGTGTTGACACTAGACGCAAAGTCGAAGCTAAAACTAGCGTACGATACAAAGTGTGGTGGTCATAATAACCCAAATGCTATCTTTTCCTCTAAAGCAAAGCAAACTAGCGGTAGCAACTAACTTTGCGATGGATGGTCATAATAGCCCTGCAGGCAACAACATGAAACATGACTCTCATACTTGTACATTTTGTGTTTTTTTTATCCTTTTATTAATTTGGTTTTTGTGTTTTAACTTTCCCAATTTTTTCATGATTTTTTATTTCCAAATAGGCCAAGCTACGAATTTTTTTCACATTTAAAAACATTTTGTGACCCACCATAAATTGGCTTACGACCCACAATTTGGGAACCACTGGCTTAGCTAACATTGCACGACTAAATATGTTATGTCTCAAAGTAGGGAAATGACTTAATTTTATCAAATGTGATAGGGATTTTTGACCTTCATAATTTCACCTTTGTTCCATTTCTTTAGATATTGTACATTCAGTTTTTATTCTGTACTTTTCCTTTTATTATATTTTCTTTGTTTTTCCCCTGAAATTTATTTGTATGGTTATTTCACGGTAACCTTGGCTCTCTAACAGTTAAAACAGGGTTTTAAAACAGTTCTGTACCTTTCTGGCTCACAATGTTTTTGTCACTTCAACATGAGATGTTATTTCACATCATTTTACAAGTTGACATTTAACAAATCTTTGAGACAAAATGTAAATATAGGCTAACTCGTTTTACTGCTATTTTAACCTGGAAAAGGCCAGCATTACTGTGAACTGACTATATAATTAGTTTTAAGGTTCTTAAGTTATGGTTTTTAATCTCTGCTTCAGTGTAGCTTTATACTATTGGTATTCTTATTTTTCGTATTTATGGTACAATATTGTATTTTATTTAGACTCATTGCCAAAACATAGTAATAATAATGATACATTTATTGTTATTATGTAACAAAATAGGTTTATAAGCTTTGGTTTATATTTCTTTCTTAATATAATTTTGCGGTCTTTTCAGATAAAAACACAGCTTTTAGAGTCCTGTAACCTTTATAATTTTTTAAGTTGATTATAGTTGTTTGTTATTTTATTGACAAGAAAAAAGCATCTTTTAATCATCCATAATGAGCCTAAGCTATAATACACATTTTTAAAAACTATTCTCATGGGTAACATGTGTATTCCTAGCATTCAACATTGGCCGCGGAGCTGTCGCTGGTGGGGCAGCTCTAGGACTAGGAGCACTTTGTTTTTATGGCCTTGGCCTCTCTAAGGATGCCTCAGTCATTGATCAAGCTGTGTAAGTGTAACTTTTTTTCTTCACAGTAACATCAATACTTAATGCTATTTTTAAATATTTCGAAAATAATTTATTTATAATAGGAGGGAATTTACTTTGGTAACTACTATGAATGAAAAATGACCCCGAGCATGAGATTATTCCTGGTAGAGCATTGGCATTTGATTCCTGTGTCCAGGTGTCATTTCTCAACTGATTCTTCTTCTTCATCATCATCATCATAATCACCATCACCATCATCATCATCATCATCATCATCATCATCATCATCATCATCATCATCATCCTCTATTCTTCCACCACTCTTAATCCTTTAATTTCTTCCATTCTTCTCCTCTCACTTGAACACTTTCAGTTATCGGCTTCTCCCATATCTTTCTTGGTCTCCCTTGTGGTCTTTTTCCTATATACTTCATCTTCAACATTTTCTTCAGCATCCTCTCTTTTTCCAGGATGACCTGGCGGTCTAGGGGTAAGGTGTCAGACTTCTGTGGTCATGGTCCGAGGCTCAATCCTCGGTCCCGGCACAGATTTATCTAATTGCCAAACCCTACCTTCACCTCTGTAAAAGACGTGCATTAATCACAACTTGTGAATGTGTGGAATTCCATGCCTTCACCTTGGTTCGGATCCCACGTTAAACTGTAGGTCCGCCATTGCACATTAGCGTAAGTGCGCATAACCCTAACAGGTAGTAAGACACGGTGCTTATGATGATGATGATGATGATGATGATCTCTTTTTCCATCCTCATTACATGACCTACCACCATCTGTCTTGCTTCCTCTACTATCTCACATTGAATTTAGTTCTCAGATCATTGTGTAAGTCATCATTAGCATAAAAGTTTATAGAAACTAAAGCCTGCTAATCTTTTCACAGCCGTCGGCTTTGTTATTATGGCTTGTGGTAACAAGGTTGGATGTTTATCATGTCCTTATGGACCCACCAAGTTTGGCTGAAATTTAATTAAATAATTTACCTAATTCAAAATATAAGACTCTTTAGGATGGTTGATTGTAGGTACAATTAGGGCCTACCTAGGGCTTTATTAATTATGTTACAATCACTTACTATGTTTATATAGAATTTTGTTGACATTAGATAAAATTCCTTTTTTAAGAAATAAACATTTTTGGCAATATTTGAATACCTTTTTCTAGGGCCGTGTGAGAATACATTTTTCACTTTGAGTTGAGTTTGTCAAGTTTGAGTAGGCCTATGGAGCAATATTTGCTTAGTAAATATTTCAAGTTGAATTTCTCTAATAGATTCAATCATAAACCATAAATAAGTAGGGCCTACAAACATAATTTTTTTAGGGCTGGTTTTTTTGTAAAAAAAATGTACTAATGTGAATTTAAAAAAAATTAATATAATTGTACAATTTTTTTGGTTAGACAAAAGGAAATATTGGGAGAGACTATTTTCTATGGAATATATTATAAATTGAGTAAAATTAATTTTTTTTAGCACTGCATCTTAATACCCATTCAGGTTACAAGCTATTAAAATTAATTAAACCAGGAATTTTTGAGTAAAAGATCTAAAATTTCACTAACATTTTTTGAGGTTTGTGAAAATCTCTGAATCGAGTTTAAGCATCTACTAAAAACTCAAATTTTTGGGAATTGGCACACCCCTACCATTTTCCTTATAGTTAGAAGTACTTTTAGACAGTTTCATCGGGTTAGTTGACCTATTAGTCTGGCAATCGGATAAATGAATGTTAATATTAATTATAACTCACATATCCAACATCTTTAATTTAAAACAAAAAAGTATTGTACACCTTCCAAAATAATGAGCCCTATGTAATCAAAAACCAATGCTGAGGACATTCAAGTGTGTGTTCAAGGTTTTGCCAAATTTACTTAAATATTACTAGGGTCATAATTCACTCATTGGTAAAAACCATTAGTCATTTTATCTAAGAAAAATACCAATAAAATATATAATTGTTAGGAAGGCTAGTTGTAATATGATTCATGATAGTTTTATTAATTTTTGCTGCTCAAAACATTTATAGTTGAAGTATATACACAATTTACATTTTAACTTTCAACATTTCAATCTTTTTATATCTTCTAATTCTTTAAAGCAAATCATAAATTATGACATGTGACATTTAATGTATGTTGCAGCATGTGGCCCCAATATGTTCGTGATCGCATAAAGACAACCTACATGTACGTGGCTGGCTCTATGTTTATAACAGCAGGTAGTACAATGGCAGCCCTGCGCTCTCCACGGGTGATGGCCTTTGTCTCGAGCAATTCTCTTCTGGTAAGAATTAGTAGTATTTATTATATTAGAAGTTGACAGTTTACAGTTTAAAGAGGGAGGCATTTTACTAAACAGACCCAACCACAGGCCGGAAACAGTTAATGATTTTGATGATGATGAGGTTTTTATTTTAATCTGAATTTTAATTTTAACTATGAATCTCGAATTTGAATTCGAATCTGAGAAAAAAATGATGAACACAAGAGGAAATAAAAATTCAATATTATGATGTGTAATAGAATAAAATAAAAATAGTAACAAAAAATTGACTTTTTTTTGGTATGATGCATTCATAATAACAAAGGTTCATTTAGCATTGCTGTATTTGGTAGTCCCTTTTATTTTGTAATGTAAAACAAACCTATATTATCAATTTGGCTGAGTGTTCATAATCCAAAGTTCATGTGTTCAAATCCTCTCATCTCCAACATTATTAATACACTTAACATCCTGAATACTATATCTTTATTCTTGATGTGATTTATTTAGTTTTTATTGCTAAGGAAAATTGATTATGTTGTCTTAATTGTTTGCGAGTTCCCGATCATTTTTGGATATCTTATTAGAATAGAGGTGAGGGATTAGTTGGTATGTTTGATTGATGAAGCAGGTAGATTTGTTAGTATGTTAGATTGATGAAGCAGGTAGATTTGTTAGTATGTTAGATTGATGAAGCAGGTAGATTTGTTAGTATGTATAGTCTTGAGAATTTGACCTATGAAGGATTTGATTATTGTTTGATTTTAGAGGGGTTTGGTTCAAAATATTATGTTTACAACATTCTATAATTTTCCTTAACTGTGCACAAATTCACTGGATTAAATTAACAACCAAATCCTTGCCAGATTTGATTCTTTGTATCATTGCATACAACATTCACTTTCAAAAGCTTATAATAAACTGGTTGATTTGCTATTATAACATCTTCCTCAGGAAATAGTAGTAATCAGACTAATTACTACTACTTTCTGAGGAAGATGCTATAATAGCATCGAAATATTGAAGTGTTTGTAAATAAGTATTAGTGTTTTTACTTTTATTTGTGCTCTACCATTTTCCTAATATTCTATCATTTTATCTATTACCAATTGTTTTTGCTCAATGCACTTTTTTTATACATATTAAAGAAGAAAGTAAGTCTAAGGGTTCAATATAGTTAAATTCCTTGGATTATGTTTTAGATGAAGCTAAATAATTTTTTTTATATGCATTGTAGATAAACATAATGTTTGCTTCACATATATTTTGCTAATATTGTATTGCTATTGATGCTCTAACTAAAATTTACAGCCATTTTGTGAATTAAAAGATAAGAATCCTTTGATATTAGAACAAAGCCTCCTAATCTTTTAATCCTTTAGAATATTTTAATTCCGAAAATTCGAAAAATTCTCAGATTCAAGATTAAAATAGTTTTTTTTTTCATAAAATTTTTAATCAATTGGATGTGAATTCACATTATAACAAAAATTTGTTGCAATCTCTATTTTTCATAGCAATTAAGAATTAATCCAAACAAAATCTTATTTGAAGAACAAATTATACCTAATTGCCTAATTACGCCTATGTTCAGCTTCATAGGTAAGATGAAGATTTGGACTCGATATTCAGATTTGAGAAAATGGTGATTTAACCAATCTCTAGTTGATAATTTGCAGTTGACACTGGTGTCTTACAGATTGTGGTGTTGTTGTTTAGTCTATTGCAGTGACTATGGCCGCAGTGATTGGGAGTGGCATGGTGGTGCAGGGTATACCCTACAAGAAAGGTTTTGGCACAAAGCAGCTGGCATGGATCGGCACACAGCACTTCTAGGAGCTGTGATTGCTCCGATATGTTTCTTGGGTGGACCAGTCATCATCAGAGCTGCCTGGTAAGATGTAAGCTTAAGATGAACCAAAGATAGTAAACAACTATTTTCCTTAATTACTCAACTAGCCTGAGACAATAAAAACTTGAAAGGAATGTTTGTTCAATAAGAAATCTTGGTGGGAAAAGGCGGCAACAATTTTTTTTCTGCAAAAGATAATCAGGCATGCTACTGCCCAACTACATGACTTGAATTGTTTACTCACATAGGCCCTCAATAAGAACTATTTTACGTACAAAGAACACAATTTATTATAGATGAACTGAACAATAAAGCTAATATTTTTTTAAATGATAGTATTTTCATTACAAATATTTTGGTTATTCTCGTTTAGACTCTTTGGACCTTTCTAAAAAAATGATTGTTATTCACTTTTAACCTTGACTCTGAAGACAATGTTTGTGTAACTTGTGCGCTCAAATTATTTTAAAGATATCTAGTTTCTAGAATTGATGAGCCAAATGCCTATTATCTGCCCATGAAATAAGCATATGTCCAGCTCTAATTTTTAGTGTTAGTTTTTAGGAATTTAGACCATCTACCAAAAGTGACAACCGTAAATCACATAGCTTGAGTATGAATATGTGA
Organism: Timema podura; assembly: GCA_033556935.1. Taxonomy (NCBI): domain Eukaryota; kingdom Metazoa; phylum Arthropoda; class Insecta; order Phasmatodea; family Timematidae; genus Timema; species Timema podura. Next base: position 58,450,335 of record JAVRXN010000011.1, read on the forward strand.
AATTAGAGTCTGTCTTCTGAAAATTAGAATAGCCAACACCACTTGTATGATTCATGAAGACTTGCTGGATGATAGTGTTTCAAAATGGTATTACATGACTAGTATGTCAGCCTTCCATGTTTTTCAATATGTAATCTAGTATGTAGTCTGTAATGATTAGCATTTTTATATTTAATCATTTTCCAAATTTAAATAGTTTTATTTTTATTTCCTGTATAATTTTCTATCCCTCTATTCAGCAATTTTGTTTTATTTAATTAAAATACTCTTTATATAATTCTATTTGATAACCACACCACACTAGGGCTGTGTTTATTTAATTGGTTTTAACTTTTGCTGTTGTCAGCTTTTGGAAACTTTCCGCTATGACGTATCCTCCTTTGTTCGGACACAAAGTACAGACTAAGAAGGGTGTCATTTGTTCACTCTCGGCTGAAAACCTTAAAAAGTGTGGGGACGTTCTTTGAAGAATCCATATTTATCAACGTAGTCCTGATATAAATTGCAGTGATATGTTATTTAAAGAATAATTGAATAGTTGCGGAGTTAGGTGTAGTAAATAAATGCACAATAAAGTGCTTTATTGAAATAATTAGATTAGAATATCTGTAGAATTTACGTCTCAGAAGAGCAGCCTAGTGGGCATTGCAATAGTTAATTGGTTATAACTTCAATAATATACTCAAATTACCAGGCAATAGACATATAACCCCATAAATAGTACCCCAAAGTGTGGCATGTGCACGCATACTCTATAATTTGGCACCAATTATGGGGCGTGATACTCAATAGGTCACATAAGATTATATCAATAATCTATGTATGTATGCTCGCTAATTTTCTTTAATTTGTTTGTGCTTAAGGTACACCGCCGGTATAGTTGGTGGTTTATCAACTTTGGCTGTTTGTGCTCCCAGTGATAAGTTCTTGTCCATGGGAGGGCCACTCGCTCTGGCCTTTGGTGCAGTGTTTGCAGCCTCTATTGGTGAGTGAGCTGGATGATTCCTCACTCTCTACTTATTAAATAGTATTTTGGGGGTGTGCAAAATTTAATCTAATATATTGGATATTCCCAAAGTCAATGAAAAATGTATCCTTGTTTAAATATGGGTTTACCCATTCACATTGACAAATTAACGGCTGGGGACTGGAAGTTGTGCTTTTCCTAGTGTTAAGTTATAAGCTATGACAGGCCTAGCAAGCCGGTAGTGGAAAATATATGACTTGGATAAAAAAAAACTGACCGAAGCCACAGGGCTGAAACAGTAATGTAAGTATTTCCAAAGCAGACATGAAATCCAAGTATTTTAGATTTTTAAGTTGAAAAGGATATGATCATTGGACATGTTTGTATAATTTTAGTCACTTAATATTATATGAATGTGTTATATTGAAAATATGTACAGATTTAGTCTAAGATAGATAAATTATGTTGTTATCATGTTATTCATTTACTACAAAATTTTGTCATTTACCAAACTAAATATGAAAAAGACTTGAAGTGTAAATTGACAAATATTTTAAGCAGAGCTGAAGTTTTAAAATGTTGCAGATCCTTACAATTTGTAAGTAGTAGTGTAAAACAAAAAACAAAATTATAAATAAATGCAATATCAGTCAGATACTTAAAATATCACCAAAAAAAAACACATTTTTATTCACCAAAAAGTTAGATTTCTTTGTTTGAACTTAAATAATTTCTTACAAAATCATAAATTGTCTAGTAAACCTTTTTTGATATCTTTTCAACATTGAGGGAGATTCAAACTTTTTTTTTAATATACCTGGGAGTCTAGACAACTAAAAAGGAATAGTGTAAATTAGTGAATTATACCCAACAGGATGGAAAACATATCTATTGATTTTCATAAAGTATTCAAATTGGTTTTAAAATCCAATTAATCATTTCATTTTCATTTATTTGAGATATTGAATGATCACTTTCTGAACCGACTGCTTATATCAGCACATGACTTAACTAAAATCTAGAACAGACATAACATCCAGCCCCTAGTCGTTAATTCATCACTGTGAAAGGCTAAAACCATATCTCGCTGATGATAAATTTTTCGCCTTTAGCCCAGTAGACATGTAACTGAGCTAAGGCGTCACACTCCAATTAATCAATTTATATGAAATACTAATATGATTGTCAAAAAAAAAATCAATATTGAGATACTGGTTTAGTTCTATAAAAGTAAATAAAATAATCACACTACATAAAATTGGTTGTAATATTTTTCCTAGAGTAGATTTAAGCCAGGAAAACACTTTTTTGGTGTAAAATAATGATAAAAGGCTTTTAATAAATATCAAATTATGCACTGGCTCGATTGAAAATATTTTGGTATTCTTATGAACAAGGGTGTGGTTCATTTTTATTTATTCAGATTAGTTTTAATATATTAATGTGTTATTGTGTAAATAGTTAATAAAATTCACGTTATTAATCTTTTATTTAAGAACTTTTTAGTCAATCTTAAAATTAAAATCTAAGTTAAGAATTATTTATAAACATACCAAAAATACTTGATCAAAATATAGTTACAACAGTTGCATTAGGCCTAGGTTTTTTATTTTACCTTACATGAAAACCTTACTCAACACTTGTTAGACAAAATATTATTTAGTTTTTATTTGGAAATATAAAAATTTTTGGTGTACATATTTTTTACTTTAAAACATTCTACAACATACAGATTTTGAATTTATTGTTCAGACTTAATTGCAACTTAATCAGAGTTTTTGTCTCTTTTCCCTACCGTATTCAAAAATGTTTTTGACATCTATCACTACATTTAACTTAATTTAAACTATAAAATTTGATCCATTTCTGATCGAATAGCTTCAAGATTCTAATTTTACCATCAATTTTTAAAAATTATTATATTGGGATGAATGGTTAGGCTAAGTTTAGACTAAAATTACAAATCTTAAAACTAAAGCCTAAAGTGGAAAAGGATTTTTACATTTTTCCTCCCCGTTCCCACGATAAATTGTTAATTCCCCCCCAGAAAATTTCCCGAATTCAAAATGTCATTTCTGCACATATCTACTTAGAACTGAGATTGGGTTTGGATGTTTTATTATTGTATACATCACAATCAAAGTAAATATCATTTATTCTGTAATTGGCCTCGGCAGTCTTAGGGGTAAAGTGCTCACCTCAGGACTTGTGCATTCTTACCCAGCCGAGATCAACACATTTTTCTTGAGCATTAAAAATTCGTAGCACAACTTCCTTCAGAAGGGGGAAGTAAAGCCGTGTCAGTCTCTTGTGGCATGTAAAATAATCATGAAACGTATGATAAAATACCTTAACTGGCAAAATTGGAAGGTCCTTTGAAGCACACTCATAGAAATACTTGTGTGCTGATATAATCAGTCGGTTCAGAAAGTGTGCGCTTCAAAATACATAAAATAAAAATAAATACTCTATAGTGGGTTGTGCAAATCTAATTTTTTCACGTTGAATAGTCAAAAATCTTGAAGCCAATTAGTTATTTAATGTTGTACACTAAAATCATTCAGAAAATATCTTACTGCACAAGTGCTTGTAATATTTCATTCTAAGCTGATAAAGCTACTTATTAATCATAACATTCAATTCAATCACTTATGATTTTTAATTTTAAAATATAATGAACATATTGGCTTATAATAGCAGTAATAAAATATAAATGACTTTTAGTTGTCAATATTTTTATTCACTAATCTTTCTTATTGTTGAAGCTATTTTTATTTAAGCCAAGTTGATGTTTTTGAAGCTTTCATACTAAGGGTGTGCGAAGTCCACTTTTTCAATTCGAAGCAAACTAATCGAATTTATGAAATATTCTCGGAGCCGAATCAAAGCTTGAATATTTTCTTTTAGTTGTTTTATGCTTGAAAAATAATATTGTGATTATTTATATTACTTTATGCGCTAAAATCACATGGAAAATGTTTTTATCGCACAATTGTTTGTAATATTTTGTGTTACTCTTACAAATCAAGCTACTATCACAACACACAATTAATTTTCTTTGCATTTTTTCCTTATATAAATATTAATTTGTAATGTACAAAACAGCTCAGATTGACTGTAATTGAACATAAACGGAGTATTTTAGCTGTCATTGTTTTTATTGGCAAAGTGAAGGCGAAGCTGATGTTTGTTTCCGAAGCCAAGTCGAAGTTTCGCACACCCCTATTGCATACTTATTTTCTCTAGCTATGCTGTGTAATTTATATTTGTTCTTTCTTTCAGGTAATCTCTTCTTACCCCCCACTACTGCGCTGGGTGCTGGTCTGTATTCTCTCAGTATGTATGGAGGCCTGCTAGTATTCTCGGGACTGCTACTCTACAAGACACAAATGATCATTCGTGCAGCAGAGGTCCACCCCTTAAATGCCCCACATCCATTTGATCCTGTTGGAGCGTAAGTATATGGCTTAAACTAGGGGTCTGCGAATTCAATTTTTTAAAAAATTCTAGTAGATCTTGAATAATCTTTTGATAAAGCTCCAGAGTATCAAGTCAATCTTGAACTTTGGTTGAATGAATATTTAATATAAAACCTAATTAAGTTAGTTAAAAACCAATATGTATTAAGATTTTAATTTTCTTGAACGAAAGAGAGAGAGATATGCTTAGAAAAAAAAGTTTTAAACTTGTTTTTAAATAGTTAAAACAAGTCAATCAATAGTAAATTATAGAATTAACTTTTAAATATACTGTAATAGTAACAGAAACAATAATATAGATACAATTCGACATGCTAGAATACAGCTGTTCACTTGGTTCATCTGACCTAGATAAAGATGTTGGAGCATCATTGCTTTTTAAGATGTACAATTTTGCATCAAGTTGTACTTGATATTGTGTTGCATTAAGCTTATCCGTACTCTTTAACTGCCCTAAAAAGAGATGCCTTTCCTATTGTAACGTTATTTGCCACCACACCTGTTTTTCTCTATATTTTTATAGTTTGTAAATATTTTACAATTTATTATTTTTGTTTTGGTTGAATTAAATGATGTGTTTTAAGTTCATCTGTAGCATAACACCTGTGTTGCCGCCTGCCGGCGTGACAAATTAATACTATTTATATCCACTCACAATAAAACGGAAAGAAGAACGTCAAACACTGTTTAAAATAATTAAAATAATGAATTTTGAACTAAGGAAGAACACTTACTGCTTTATTAAGAGTATTTATCCTTTAAGAAGTTTGTTGAATCTTCTTTATTTATTTTTAATGTCGGCCATGATATTATTCTAACGCATGCACAGGACTGTTAAAGAAGTGAGTGGCGTGTCTCGTAACTATATAAGAAGAAAATAAATTGATGTAAATACTTGCAAATCAGTACACATTTCAATTTTGACAGATGGAAATAAACATTTTAATTCTTTTATATTCATTGACATATATTTTCAATCTTACATTAAAATTCCATTTATTATATTTATCCTGTCCATAGCCAACACTTTATCTTTTGTTTTAATGCATAAGTTTTATCTTAGGGCTTGGAAAAAAATAAAACTTTTTAAATTTGATTCCTGGAACTCTTTTTGAAGAAGATTGGGTTCTTCTTCCTCGCGTCATTTTAACATAGAACCACACCTGTGTGGCTCCCAACTAAATTGCATTTAAAAAGTGAAAAATAGTTTTAAAGTGGGATATGAAGATATCCATAGAAAGGAGTGTGTCTGGGGAATAACTAGAGACTTAGTTTCTTAAATGTGGAGGAGTTGAAATTAAGAAAAATAAACAAATGCAAGACATTTGTGCTATTTCAACATAGACATAATGTATTGGTGAGATCTAGCCTAATCTTCAACTTTAAATATATTTCTCTCTCTCTTTCTTTTTCATCAAGAACCCAGGATTTCTGTATAACTTTTCAGAAAAGACTAAATATATTCATACTCTTCATCTATTACAGAGCATTATCTAATTAGTATTTTATTTTATGTCAAAATATTAATTCTGTTGATTTTTTTTCTCTTTCCTCAACAATACTACTTTTTTTTTGTCTTACTCAAAACTCAAATTATTATATATGTTATAGTCTATATTATTTTCTTTTACTCTGGTATTATATGTTCTAAACTCTTAAATTTAACCATGTTCGGAGATTTTGGTTTTAATTTGGTAAGATTATAATTATATCTACTTGGAATTCCATAGGTAGCATTGGGACCTGATAATAATGAAACAATAATAACAACCCACAAAAAGTTCCAATTTTTTTTATTGTAGTTAAATTAGTACGTTTCATTCAATGATCCATTTTATTTCAATTGTTCATGTTTTATTTTAAGTATTCCTTAAACTCTTGTAGAGATTCACAGCACACTTTTGGTGTAGGTAAGGTAGTGTCATTATCATTTACTTTGCATCAGACTATTTATTCTTTATCTACTCTTTATACCCTCCTCCACTCACAACCAATTTACTCAATTGCTGACTTTGACATCCTAATGGCCATCTACATAGAATTCTCTTTGTAAAGGGTTGTTGACACAATAGTAGTATACTGGAACAGAATCAACTTGTACAGTTGCGCGCTTATCACTGGATGTCACTTGCACTGTATAAATACCATTGCTAGTATACCTGTGAGTCATCTCGAATTGTTCGAGTAGGTTGCTTGTATTCCAAATTTTATGCCTACGAGTGCTAATTCAATATGGTGGCAACTAAAAAGTGGTTAGAGAATGAAACAAATATTGTCCAACTGACAAATATAGTAACACGCCTGTTTAATCCATCAAGATAAGTGTATTCATACAAAATTGTAATTGTACTATTGGCAGCATCAAGTCCACCCAAGTTGAAGGTGGCTGCGTTATCTGATAGCTTAATTGTTCACACATCACAGACTCTGCATAAAATATGAGTGAAGAATAACCCTGAGCTCAGAACAATTCCTGGATAATCTCAGTGGTTAGAGCATTGGCATACTTAGCCAAAGGTTCTGGGTTCGATTCCTATCTTCAGGTGTCATTTTTCAATTTAAAATAATATTTCTAGCAAACAATATGAAATAGTAGATGTTTTTTTAATATAAATATGTTAAATTTGGTAAAGTATGTATTGCAATAAATAAGATCAACATTGATTTTAGACAGGTTGACCAATATAATTCTCTAACTAAATAGTAACTAAACTAGTGCTAGTTTTGTAGCTAAATGTATTCATTAATATGAGTTTTAAATATCTTAACTTTGAAAACATTTTATATGATGACATATTCTTGCTATTACATTTTTAATTTAACATAAATTATTATTTTAGAAAGGGACTAGGTAAAAATAATCATTCAATTATTTAGTAACCTTCTTAGCTATTTTTATTTTCATTGCTTTGTCATGGCAATACAAGTAAACAACTTAAATCAAGTATAATTCAAAATGGATGACAATATTGGATAAATTTACCTGTCAAAAGTGGTTTTAAAGCTCTATTACGTTATAAATGTGAAAATTAATATTAATTTTTAACAATTTGTTCTGTAACCAAACGATTTGTAAGTGGAAATGCTGATATCTCAATTAAATGAAAGTCTCGAAAATGATGAGCCTACACAACTTCCTTTAGCTTAGTATACACACTACCAACTGAGCTAAATATCATCTTTAAAATGTGAGCTTTTAAAAACATATGAAAAAAACACAATGTTCTTAAAATAAGAATGACACTCATTTTTATAAATACTAGTAAATACTTTTGAAAAAGAAAGTTTAAGAAATGGAAATATTGGTTTTTAAATTAGAAACTACACTTTAAAAAACCCTGATCTTAAAATAACACCACTCAAATAAAAATATAGTAAAAAACAATCAAAATGGTTTCAACACTTGTCTTGAAAGACATTAAATCACACTAATTACAACAAACAAAAAATCATAAAATTGACATTTTAATAAGCTAATATTTCCCCAAAATAAGCCTCCATAACGTACATTAAGAAAACGAAATAATCGCAAGCGGTTAGAAATTTTTATTGTTGAATAGTTCGTAAAAAAAACTCCTTAATGCCTATGATTACTACTTCTATTCCAATTCCATTCCTCCATGCACAGTTGTGCATGCGCCTTAGATGTGCTGTCACTAGAAATCATCTTATGAGATGTATTTAAATTCAATTTTTAATATTTATAAAATAAAAGTTGATGTTCATACTTTAAAATGAATAATAAGATTGTTAAAATAATTTTTCTACTAGACAATATGAAATAGTAAAGGCTTTTTATTTAAATGTGTTAATTTTGGTAAATATCAATTGAATTGAATCAACACTGATTTTAATTACAAATAAATAAATTGGTAACTAATTTTAGTTTTTAGTTGGACATATTAATACAAATTTTAAATAACTTAAGTTTGAAAACAATCAATTGCAATCAGTAATGTAATAAAATAGTTCGGATGAGAATGTATCAGTCTTCCAATGTTTGGTTTTTATGCTAGGGATTGACCCATTGAATCCTAATATATGTATTTTTTAAATAAAAATGTCCAGATTCTAGATTTAATGTTTTTAGAGCTATTGTATTCCTTTGTGGTATTTTATCCCAATATCATTACAGAAAAACCTTATTAATTAGGCACAAAAAAACTATTAAACACGTAACAAAATTGGAATTGATGAAAAATAATATATATTATATAACTATTTGGGAACCTCTTATACTTTCTGAGATTTGAGGTCAACCCACCTTACTATATGGCCGTTGCCCTTTTCTAGACATGAAAACAAGTTAAGTCTTGCCATTTGGAAATTTTTGGCTGAATTTTTGTTTGAAGCGCAATTCACTGTCTTAACTCTTATCCTAGTAGATTTTGTTTACCTTATATAGTGAAACCCACTTCTAATTCATGCACACCCTTATAGCCTAGTTTTTATTTGCGGTATATAACATAAATTTTCTAAAATTACTAATTATATCAGCACACAACTTACAAACTAAGATCTAGACCAGACACAACACACAATGTTTAATTCTCACTGTGAAAGGGGAAGCCCACATTTCACCAATGATAAATTTTTGAGCTATGCCTCAGACCCTTGAACTATGTAGTCAGACGCACTATGACCGAGATAATGTGTCTGACCTATAGCCAGATAAGTTTTATTTGCCTAACCCAAGGATTTGTTTGATTTTTTTTTTCAGGGCTGTCTCCATATACTTGGATATTCTTAATATTTTCATCCGGATGGCAATGATAATGTCTGGTGGTGGTGGTGGTCGCAAGAACTGAGAATGAAGCCCCTGGGGTTGTAATGTAAAAAATTATTTCGAAAAGAAATTAAGACTGATAAGTTGGACTATGAAAACGTGAACCTCTTGTGATTATTATTTGGTGGTTCATACTGTAAAACTATTTTAATTTGTATATAAATTAAATTTTTTTACCAAATTTGAATATAGCCTGTACACTATTTTATAAAAAAAATATGATTACATTGTTTTATTTGATGCATTCTTATTTTGTAACAAAGTGTTTTATTGAATTTCATAAATATGATAGAAAATAACATTTCTCTCTGCTGCATGTATAATAATTATGTCAACTGTTTGTAGAATTGCTTAATATAAGTTAAATAAAGATACACTCAAATTGGTTAAATTCTTTGTTGACCTAATCACATTTTATAAAAAAAAACCCTTATGTAATCATGATACTTAAAATATAGTTTTTTCAAGTTGTGTTGAGCTAATCCTTTGATCACAAGAAAGTTCTTAGTCTTACACTATAATAGTTTTAACCCTTTGTAAGCTTCAAAATTTCTAATCTATGAGATTATGATTCATGATTTGAATACAATTTAAATAAAAAACTCAAATCTTTTTTATGTGAGTTATCATATTTTCATGAATTAAAATATTAGGGACATGCGAGACAGAAAATATCTCAATTCAAGAAAAATATCTATCTCGTTTCAAAAGTTAAAAAAGAATCTCGAAAAATTCGAGAAATAAAAAAGCAAATAAGGACCCTAAGAAATTTTAAAACCAAACTAGGAATTTATTATTTCCATTAATACTGTAATAACTAAAAAAAAAGTCACATCCCTACCCTCACAACCCCCCCCCCCCCAAACAAAAACCAGCCTTAATTAAGAAAGCTTTGATTATATTGTTTTTCAATATAAACTTGACAATAAAGCTGTGACACTACACATCTAAATTATAAAAGGTGTTCATTGTAACTACCTATCACTATTTTATAAATTGTATTTAAAATTTATATCGGGCATCTCAAGTGTTTGAATGAACTATATGTAAGAATCTAAATCTAGTGCCAGCTCAAATGTTAAAAAAGACCTATAAACTATATAATATTTACTTTAATAAATATAATCAAAATTTTTTTTACTTTCAAAGGACATTTTCTGTCTCGATACTTTTTTATATTCTTGTTTAGAGTCTTGAATTGAAGAAATGGTTTTCGCACATTGCTATAAAATATAATTAATCATTTCGGTTAAATCATGTCATTCAAAATGAGGGAATTTTCTAATAACTATTTTCGATCTAGTTTAAAAAGATATAGTTTAGCTCAATATTTTATTTGAAATAATTTAAATATATAGATCAAAATTTTCCCAAAGGATGTTTGATTTGAAGAACTAAACAAAGATCAATTTGCACAAACTTATCTATTCCATTTTGTAGTCTTTTGATCTAAGATAACTACCTATATCCAACATTATGATAATTATTGGAAATTTTATCTTTATTAAAAAACACTTAGTTTCACTTTAAAATTTCTCAAAGAAAAATGGTCTTATAGTTGATTTTTCTACTTTTATCAACCGTATTAAAAATTATTTTGCAAACGGTTTCATAGATGAATAAGGATTGCCACTAATTTTTAACATTGAAATTCCTGGACATTTCCATGTTTTCCAGACAAACCTATAATAGTTCCAGCAACTCAGTATAATGTGGCAGGAATGAGAAAGGTAGTTTATAATAAATGCACATGCATTAGTATGGCTAGAGAATGGGTAAACCACCCCAAGTGCTTTTAACCAAGATTCAAACATCAACCTTCCCATCATTACATACAATGCAAACACTATGCCCAAACTCCAAATTAATAATAACCACATTTAGAGATAAAAACACTTCCATAAGTAAATAAATGTGTTTTACCTGTATTGAAGCTGGTTTTTTTTAAGTATGGATGCATTGCTTTTCATACATTTACACAAAACATTTTATTTCTAGTTGTATATATAATAAGGTGACCTGGTGGTCTAGGGGTAAGGTGTCAGACTTCTGTGCTGAGGGTCCGGGGTTCAATCCTCGGTCCGGCACAGATTTATCTGATTGCCAAACCCTTCCTTCACCTCTGACAAGATGTGTATTAATCACAACTTGTGAATGTGAGGAATGCCAGGCCTCCACCGTGGTTCGGATTCCACGTTAAACTGTAGGTCCTCCATTTCATCCCATAATCACCCTACCATTACACATTAGTGTAAGTGCGTATAACCCGAACGGGTAGTAAGACGTGGTGCTAATAATAATAATAATTAGTTGTAAATAGTGTATGGTTGAGAGGCAACACTTTGGTCTTCAAAACAAATACGCATATCATTTTATAATTGATACATTAAAAGAAATCTTTATTTGAGCATGGCAAAAAGGATCACTAAACCGAAAAAAGTAAATTTAAATGGATTAAAGTCTAAACTATGTTGTGATACTTCAACTTTATCAATCATGGCGATAAAGGTATTTCTGCCATTATAACCCAGCAATGAAAACTAATAAATAATCTTAAATCAACAACCTAAAGGCTGGTATGGTGCGATTTATTTATTTGGAGTTATGGCATACACTAGGCCGGTCGGCTTGTTAGTGTTGCCTACACCATCTGGTAGACACTACGCATCAGCAGTCTGTAACAACTCCCCAAACACTAGGCATCGGTAGCTGACGACTTAATACAAGACGCATCTGTAGTTTGGGTGAATAAGTATCAATGTTACAGCATTCAATTTTAGTATGGAGTTTTAAAACACTTGTATGATTACAAATTTTCAAATTTATTGTCTCACATACAAAAATACTTTTATGTACACACATAAAATTAAAATAGTTTTATATTTACATTTTGTACAAATATTTTAGTGCAAAGTTAGTAAAGTTGTTAATTAGTTGCATAAAATCTTGAACATATCAAAATTCACACACCAATATATATTCTCACTTGTGTTCTAAGCCATGCAAGAGGTGAAGGAAAGCGCTAAAAACATTTTCAAAATTATACTACATATTATATAATTTATTAATGTTAAGAACTAAGAAAGAGGAACAAGAATAAAATATAATTCAAAATTAAGACAATTTTATCTTATTGTCGTATTGTTTTCAAATTGGTAACACCACTTAATTGTTAAGATTCTAGCACGTGTCAATTTTAATATGCATGATATTTTATATGTACTTAACACATTCATATTTTTTTTTTCCTCAAAAAATCTTGCATCCATCGATTTGGATGATTTATTTAAAAATAAAACTCAATCACAACTAGCTTTACAAAGATGTGAGGGCGATGGGAATAACCCTTATTCATAGATCACTAGTATTACTCAAGCAAACTGATCAAAACTAAAAACGTTATATTTGTCCTTATCCCTCTGTAGTCTTTTGTAAATTTACCTCAAAAGTGAAACACCATCACTCAAATACCCACATCCATGTCACGTCCAACAGATGTTGGGGTAAAACGAGTGAAGAGACCTAACCAAAAGGAGTTCACAGTGGTAGAAGATACTAGATATTGAGGCGACTTGTCGGTGTCCACGAGAGTGGAATATCAATAATGGTGAATAAAACAAAAACTGATTGTTTTTAAAGATAAATATTGTCCATTTTGACAAAGTATCGATCAAGTCATTAGAAATATGACAAATTTACAGGGAAGTTTAATTTAAATATACTTCAATAATTTAGCACACTTCATACTAAAACTATCATTTTGCTTGGATTCCCCACTGAATTAAATTTAACACTATAAAATGCAGATAAAGAGCAAGGCAGAGCACATGGTATATCAAGCAGTTTGTAATGCATTAGATATCAAGGAATGTTTGTAAAAACTTTTTTTCCTTAAAAAAATTGAGGGATTTTGCCCGATTTATATTACAAAAATGCTCCTTTCTTAAAAATAATATCCATATTGCCTGAGAACACTAAAAACCTGACAATTTTTTGCAGATTGCTACAATACTCCCCAATTTGCAGGATATTTACTAACTCCAAATTGAATAGTTATTTCTTATAGAAAATATCCACACACAAATTTACAATTAATACTGAATTAAAATATTACAAAACTTCCCAAACTATAATATGTTAATTTAAATTAAGAGTAACACAACACAACAGCTAATATTGTTTTCATTGAAATAACACCAATTTTGAAACACAAAGAACACACTTAAATTGGTATTTTATGTATGTTACATAGGTATTGCTTAGAAAAACACCAGGTTAGAATACAAACAAAACTAAGATAATTTTTTATAACATTTAAACAAAGCAAAAAAGATTAAATTGCCATAACTTTTCAATTTACTCACACAAATTCCTGCAAAATTTCAAAATGTATTAAAAAACATTTCACAACACTAATTAGTAGTTATGATATATTCCCATAATGATAATTATATATATAGATTTATAAAAAAAACACAAATCATAAAAATTGCAAAAAAAAATCAATAACAAAAAGAGTTCAACTTCAATAAAATTTCTTAATGTGAAATTCAGCAATTTGTAAACAATTAAAAATATGTTATAATTATGACTATCAAAATTAAAATGATGATAAAAATGACAAGAGGTCTTGCACGAAAATATGCAGATAGAATGGATTTGTTTCATCACATCCTACATTGTCAATCAAAGGGTCAAGTGGTAAATTCATCTAAACCAAAGTCACTATAAAACTAGTTTAACCATGTCACACAAGTCGTTTAGGGATTTCCAATCTTCCCTAGAGTCCAGAGAATGTGGTGAATGGATTCAAAACTCCACCACTGGTAGCAAAGGAATCTTAGCCACTTCAAAAAAAATTCTGGAAATCAAAATACATCTTCATATGAAAGTGCTTTAAAACAAATTATAATAGGATTAGAGATGGACGGTAGCTACTTTTTTATTTCGGGACAGGAAATGAGTCAAAATATCAGGACGGGAACTTTAAAATTGCGCTTAAGAATAATTTTTGATTAAAAATGTATTTATTTATAAACTAATATGGTAAGACTTTTAAAAGCTCTAATATTATTAAAACCTGCTTCGGTGGCCGCATGGTCTAAGACATCACTCTCACAATAGATTAGGCTGCCAATGATGGGAAGATTGTAGTTCGATCCTGGCCGGGTGTACTAAGGGTGGTTTTTCCTAAATGGTTTCCCACTATCCACGCAAATGTGGGTACACCTCCTCTAAATTCAATCTTTCTCATTCTTAACACATTAATTACTAGTAAATATGCTTTCAGGCCTAATTGTAACCAGTTATAAGGTGCCGTCCTAAAAAAACATTGCGTAAGGCAAAATAAATGTTTAAAAAAACAATAAGATAAATAGAGGTTTGTGAACAGCATTTTTTTCATCAAATCAAATAACAAAATTTTGAATTGATATCAAATAACACAAATCATATAGCTGGTTTTATTAAATTTTTTATATAAATTATTTTTACTAGTTAATTTATTTTGAAAATCGTGTATGAAATTGCAAAATATTATTTAGGTTTGAAACCTCTTAAAAGTTACTTATGTTTATTAAAACCCCTTAAATGTTATCTAGATTTGACACCCCTTACTGGTGCTTGTTTAACACTCGTAATCTATACCTGGCTGACTTGCCAACAATAGACATGTTGATCCCTCATAAATGGTCGACCTTAGCAAGCTACTTCCTTCCCCCTTTTCTCTCATTTCCACACCCCGAAAGATAATTATTATTATTAGCACCACGTCTTACTACCCGGTCGGGTTATACACACTTACACTATGTGTAATGGTAGGGTGATTGTGAGATGAAATGGAGGACCTACAGTTTAACGTGGAATCCGAACCACGGTAGAGGCCTGGCATTCCTCACACTCACAAGTTGTGATTAATACATATCTTGTCAGAGGTGAAGGAAGGGTTTGGCAATCAGATAAATCTGTGCCGGGACCGAGGATTGAACCCCGGACCCGAAAGATAATAGAATATATCTTTGTCATTCTCTAAATCTTTCACTTGCTGAACCTAACAAATAACTTAATAGACAGCACAATAAGTCACGCCTCCCGACTTATTTGTCTCTCTACAAGTGGGAAAATAACCCCCTCCCCATCCCAGCCTACAAGTTTACAGTCAGCAATAATTGCTAGAACACGGTGATAAATTTCAAACCTATTCCTGAGGGTTCAGGATTCCGGCCACCCCTAAATAGGATTTAATAAGAGTGTGTGAGATTGACTATGAATTAAATGGTTTATGAAATCCAGAAACTTAGAAAACATTTTTTCTGTTTTTTTACTATTCCATTTCTTTTGTTAATTTTTTCCATGATTCGAAAGTAAAGTGTAGATTTGGATTTGTAAAATAGCCGAATTGACCTAAATAAGGTGATATTAAATTATTGTTTTTAATTATTTAAAGTATTAGTATTCACAGGGAGTGTATACACAAACAAATTTAATAAAATTACAGAAAAATGAGATAGTATACCACCACACTAATTTGTTGATATGTAATACTTTTACCTATCACAAATCGGGGTGTCTAGTAATAAAGAATCAACAGTTGGTTTGGTAGAACAAAATTGCTCGGTGACATACAGTTTGGTTACCTGTGTTTGTACTTGTTGACTACAGTACTGAGACTGTCTCGATCCTTCCTCTTGTGCAACATTTCATTTAGTCTGTACACAAGGGACTTTATATCCTCCAGCTTGTACCCTGAAACATTTCCACATGGAACTACAGTATGTGCACCAGAATCAAGACAGTACTGGACAGATCAATTTATCCGTTTACACTAATAATATCAAATTCTATTCTTACTGGTATCTAAAGAAAAATAACCAAACTGTTATTATTTTTAATTCTTCGATTCTTAGCTCAAATCCCAGTTAATAAAAATTTTAGCAGTCAAACGAAATTGTGTACTTTTTCATTATTGGTTTGTTTTATTTTAGTAATCAATAGTTGTAACTATTATCAACATGTTCTTGTACTACCAATCTTGTGCTAATCAAACTTGGCCGTTTACTTATTTAATTATTTTTCAAGCCTATAAAGTACGGTGTATAAATAAATACAGTAAAACCTTGGATTGCGAGCATAATTCGTTTCGTAAACGTGTTCGTAATATAAAGCACTCGTATATCAAAGTGAATTTCCCCCATAAGAAATAATGGAAACTCAGATGATTCGTCCCACGACCCAAAAATATTTAATCTAAAAATGATTAATAACTTTATTTTCGTTATTTAAATGTAACTGTACTGTAATCAAATGTATTAATTAAATTTAATGGTGGCTGGTGTGAGGTGGACGAGAGAGATGAGAGGAGGAGGTGGGTTATAGTTTAGGACGACTTTCACTGTCACTAACAGAATCACCACTTTATGTTGGATCACTGGAATATTTTTCTTTTTGTGCGACTTTAACAAAGAACCTAACCAATGACACTGCTCGGCAGACAAAGCGTAACCGTAGTACTACTCGTATTGCAAGATATCGCTCGTTTATCAAGTTGAAATTTATTGAAAATTTTTGCTCGTCTTATAAAACACTCGCAAACCAAGGTTTTACTGTATATACATTTTTTTAAATATGAATTTGGATGCATGGGAAAGGATTGAAAGTGTGAATTTTGAATGAGTAAAACTTAAAATCTAAGAATCAGAATAGAGAAAAACCAGAGCAATGAAATCACTAATTTTAATCTCAACTATGACACTATAACCTGTTAAAGAAAACAGCTTAGTGTGAATGTTAAATATAACAATAATATTGATATTATCAGTTTCGGTGGCCAAATGGTCTTTAATGTCATTTTCATGTTAGAGTGGCTTGCTGTTGACTGGGAGATTGGAGTTCAAATACCAGTTGGGTCTACTGAGGTTTTTCCTTCTTACTTTCATGTAAAGCAGTTAGATTACCTCTAAAATACTTCCTTCCACTCTAGTAATTACATGTATGTATACTATGAACACAGAGTAAGACATGGTGAAAAATAGATAAATTGATATACATAATTTCTGTCAAAGTTATTGTTATCAGCGAGGGGTGTGCGAAGTAAATTTTTTCAGTTCAAAGCATACTCGAATCGAATATATGAACTATTCTCAAAGCTGCACCGAAGTTCAAATATTTTTGTTTGTTGTTTTATGCTCACAAAAATCTTATATTTTGATTATTTATATAACTTTACTTACTACTTGTAAAATGTTTTACTGCATAATTATTGGTAGTATTTAATTGCATTCTGATAAAATAAAATTATCACAACTTATAATTCAATTACTTTAGATTTTTTCCACCCTACATAACAGCTCAGAATGGTCAATATGAAAAATATTGGTGAAGATTCATAACTGTCCAATCAGGATTTTTTTCTAGAATCTTCGCATATCGTATTTTAGCTGTGATCTATAAACAAGAACTAAATGTCTGGATAGAATGTCGCCCTTCATGGTGCACACTTACCAGACATATAAAATAATATAAACCACAAAACAAATTTATTTTCAACAGATATTGGAAACCCTTCCTCAACAAGAGTAAATGTGAACAATGACCCAACATTGTGATGGTATGCATGAGCCATGCCCCAAATTGTAGCAGTTTTATAAAATAGTAACCTAAACCAAATTTCGATTAAACTTGCTTGTAAATAAGTGCAAATTTCCTTGACTATAAACAAGAATCAAAATTATAAACTATTATATTTATTAGGGATGTGTGAGAACCACTATTTCAATTTGAGACGATATTGACACAAGAATATGAAAAAAAATATTGAAATGGGAGAACGAGAAATTCCTTTGAAAGTAGAACAATGTAAATTTATGTTTATTTAAGATACATACACATTGTTTATGAAGTGCTAAAGTTCCATTTGACTTGATTATCTTTTAGTTCATTTAAACACATTATAATATAACACAACACATTTTAAATGCAATTAATAAATGGTGATATTTGTGATGCATCACATTTATAATTAATCTTATAATATCATTCATAATGTCAAAGTATAATATTGATAAACATTATGTATGACCAAAACATGTCTCAAACTTTTTTTTTTTTTAGAAATAAGCTCCCTATATATGGGTCACTGCAGTATTATTCGAAATAATAATTTTTTTTAAATTTCTTTGGGGCCATTATTTGCAATTTAAATTTTTTTTTAATTCCTCGAATTTTTGAGATTCATTTTTAACTTTCGAGATTAGATAGAGATTTTTTTTCCTTGAATTTTCAAGTCTTGCACATCTCTAATATTTATATATTTATTCAATGCTTTATGCTTAACACTATACCGTTTCTTGTTTGACATATTTACCAACTTTCATACAAATGAAATAAAAAATAAAAACTATGACATGACTAGCCACTGACCAGAGTAGTACTCGAGCGTGGGTGTCCACTCACTGATGAACCTCATCTTGAGTGCCAATAAAAGGGCAGCAGCAGCCATCTTTGAATCCGAACAAGATATCAGTGTGTAGTCCATTAAGGACAGCTCCAAGATGTACCTCGCCAAGGTTAGGGTGGGCATAGAGGTCTTCGCACACTGCAAACATGGTTTATAGAGGAGTCCATAGTGGTTCACCCCATTATCAAAATACATAGTACAATTAATTCAGTCTATTTTGGCAGACAAACTTGTCTTGTTCTGTTGTTTACAAGGGGTGGAGGGTGGCAGATAGTGGACTATGGTCAACTATTACTTCATTTATTAACAAGAAGGTGAGAATACAGATGGGGTTGTGTTAAGAAAAGAAAGGTAGGTAGGCTAGACAACTTGTTTATTTACTTTGTGTGTTTTACTGATACTCTTCTTATATTGCCTTGACCTTGTCATGAAAAAGCTACATTAGAGAATCTTAGTGTCGCAAATGAGTCTCACTTAAAATGGCTGAAAAAAAATCATAATTTTGAGAGGACTAAGCAAGGAAAAAGAATAGTCCATATATTGCTGGAAACGGACACCTAGTTCTAGTATGATGGGAGAGTATTTATTTATAGTTTACATCGACAAATTCATAATACAGTAGGGCCATGCTCATATGGCTGGTTAAGTTCCAAAGCTTCGCTGTAAAATGGAATAACCTTTTTTAAAACTTTCAAATGTAATGTCCTAACAACATTTTAACACCATCATATTAGCTAATTGTATTTTCTATTATACTTATATTTCTTCTTATTTTCATAATTTTATTTCCAAGATTCGAAAGTAAAGTGGAAATTCAGATTCGCAAAATAATGGATTCAACCAAACTCTAGCAAAGACTATTACTATGAGCTGTAAACTCACCCTTGCAAATCTGCGTAAGAAACGATATGACAATGGGACACCCAAGTCAAAGTCTAAGGTCTTCAGGAGCTTTATCTCCATAGCTAGCAGCTCATTCCTTGTGTAGGCACCATCACATATGTACAGGAAATCATCAATTACAGGAGGCAGCCTCTCCTGCAAAATATTATTCCACAAATAGTTTATTATGATAAGGACAGGAGGAATCTACCTACGCATGTGTACTTACACCTGTTAAGATTTCATTATATATGAAAGAAGATACCGGTACTTAAGTTTCTCCAGTCAGTATATAAACATATTAAGTATATTACAAGCATTTTATTAAGATCACAACTTAATGTAATAGTATTTATACACACATATGCATTTTGAAATTGTGTCACTATATGAAGAGGTTAAAGGGTTATAATAGTTTCAGATAAAAATATATGTTGATTTCTTAATTAACATGGTTAGACTTTTAAAAAATATACAATTTTTAAATTTAATATAAATGATATATTATAAAAACATAATATAGAGGTTTGTGAATAAATATATATATATATATATATATTTTTTTTCATTGATAGCAAAATTCTGAACAAATGTCGAATAATACAAATCCAATAGTTAATTTTACTACATTTTGATGGAAATTATATTTATTACTTCATTTCTTTTGAGTTTAATTACTTGCAGAAAGCAAAAAATATAAAAAAGTTTGACAGATCTTAAATATCTAAATGTTACATGGGTTAATTAAAATCCTTAGAATGTTATTTAAGATTGAAACTCTTAATGCTTTTTATCTGTCTAACACCCCTCAAAGGTTCTCTTAGTTTGACACCCCTTAAAAGTTCACTAGTGAACCAAGTTTTACTTTAGGTCATGACCCTTGGATTTTGATTTTGGCACAATTTTTATTCCTACAAAGAACATTAAATATCTAAAGTTTTCAAGTTTCTCTCATCAGTTTTTGAGCATCAAATTCCCAAAAAGGGGTGATTGGAGCTTCATCAGCCATAATGTTTTATTTCATTTCTTCAGTTAGAAATATGAGACAAAATAAAAACTATTATGTAGGGTGGAAGGATAAAGGAAGATGGAGGCATTTTACTAAACTGACTCGGCCACAGGCTGGAAACACGTGATGATCATTTAGGGGTTTAATTGGAATTTAAAATGATCTATCACATGACCACATGAGGGGTGGAAAGACACAAAAATTATATGTTGACTGAGAAATGAGATTAGTATGCTCAAATTGGACAACTATGTTGACAGATTTGAGGTGTACGTTAGCTGTAGAGAATGTTATTTCAAGTGTTGTAAATAAAAGTTGTGTTTTTTTAGTGCACATTTCAGAAATTAGATAAAATTCTAGACAAAGAAATTTCTCGGTTTCCAAGTCACCTGACACCCTTTATACAACCTATATCAAATTACGGACAGGTTTATGACCTGCCCATAATCCAATGGAGGTTATTATGGAAGCTAAGTAACCAATTTCATTTTTGTCTATACAAGAATTGGTTATTTCCAACTACCAAGGCTATAAAGAATTTTTCCAAGTTTTGTTTATAGCAACATGCATAAATTAAAATAATATTATAGCTTTTCCTCATTACAGCCATGATCTCGTAATATCTGTGCTCATTATACCAAAGTTCAACTGAAGTTACATACTCAAGCACCTTATTTTTACATGTTCAACAGTTATTTAGTCTAAAAAATTGTATAATTCTACTAGTGAAAAAAGCTTAAATTTCAACACAGTATACCAAGAACAGTAATTTAATAGGTAAGACCCTATTTCCTAGCTATAAAGGATACTAGATTCTTTTCCACCTATTAATGTCTTGTCATGTTATCTGCCTGCAGCTGTAACTTTATGGTACCAATACCCGTAAGATACACTAATACAATATTAAAGTGTATCAATTTTGACAAAAAAAAAAAGCCCTTTTATTAAAACTGGACTAAAGCTTTTCAGAAGGGAGGGGGGAAAAAACACTTCAATTCAATATTTTTTTAAACTGTGGGTTTCCTTTGTAACCCAATAAATAATTTATAATAATGTTAAATGATTAACTAAATACAGCAGGTCCCCCATATCCACAGGTTATTTGTTCCTAGATCTACTGCGGTTACATGAAACCGCAAACAATACCAAACTATTATATGGCAAAATATTCATGTAACACATGTAAATAAGGTAGAGTTTAATTGATAAATTATTCACAGTAAGACATTACCAACATTAAATAAAGTACATAATAATGTGTATTGTACACTACAGTGTACTTACTATTTTATTCTCCAGTCTTCTGGTTGCCACAATCACTGATGATTATGATGACGGTGATATGATAGCACAATGCCCACGATGAGGAGATTAAATGGGGTGAAGGTGTAGGCATTATGACTTATGAACATATTTTTTCTTTAGTTAAAAATAAATAAAGTTGGGCAGCTATAAAGTGCGGCTACTGAATCTGTGGATACGGGAGCTATACTGTATATCCATGCAATCCTTTTATGGGTTGTATTATGTTGAAATAAATGCAGGAAGAGAGGCCAACTTACATCAAACTTTGCAGAAACGAATGCCGCAGCGGCCCCTACTAGCTGCAGATCGTCCTTTTCAACCATAGCCTTGGTAAGGAACAAGTCTACCATCTTAACGGCCAAATAAAGAGTCTCATGGTTCAACTCAAAGCTTTCTTGTATTTCCACCAGCCAGTCCACAAGTACAGTGCGCATAGAAGGAGTCAAACGGGGCTGTCGGCTCATATAATTTTGGTCTATGGGGAATGATGCCTTTAAAAAACATAACACCTTTAACCAACTGTTCAAACAAATTATTCCTGATGGTCTGGATCCTGATTTTGTCTACAAAAAGATTTGCAATTTTATTAAACCAATCTAATGTTAGTCTAGTTATTGGGATATTACAAGTTAAAATTTGAAATATTGTGACTTAAAAAAAAAATTGCTCTGTATTAATAGGTATGCCAATAAAAAAATGCTCATTATTAATAGGTATGCCAATAAAAAAAATGCTCAGTATTAATAGGTATGCAAATAAATAAAAATACTATTTTGATTAATTTTTTAGTAAGTATTAATAATAATAATAATATTTAGCACCGCGTCTTACTACCCGTTCGGGTTATACGCTTAAGTACTAATTACTCTAATGGATTAGGAATTGGGAGGGTTGAATTTAGAGGAAGTGAACCCACATTTGCGTGGAGGGAGAGTGGAAAACCATTTAGGGAAAACCACCCTCAATTCACCCGACCGAGATTCGAACCTCGATCTCCCCGTCCTCGGCGGTCAAGCTCAACACGACTGGCGCGTTAGCCAACTACGCCACCGAGGCGGGTTAGTAAGTATTATTGAAGAGTCTTCTTGAAAATCAGATGAAGTAAAGATGAAATTAACATTTTAGAAAAGGTTGGTTTCCCCTTATTTTAGATGATTTTTTGTGAAATATATCTAAGAATTCCAAAGAATAAAAAATTTCCCTGTCTTTTCAAAGTGCATTTCAACCTTAACCAGAAAGTTTTGTAAAATGCTATATATTTGTAGTTAGAATTTAAAAATCGTGTTAAGGTTGATTTGTGAAGGAGCACTGGGTTTAATCATGAATAATAGGCGACTAAAATTGACTATCATTTGAAATGTTTGTTAGTGTTACTTGCAGCACACACTTTGCAACACCTGTTGTTGATGACTAAAACCAGTGCTGTGGTGTATGTACATCAAATAGGAAGAATGTTATCATTTAGTTAGGCCTGCTACTTGTATTTTTTATTATATTTGTATTTTCTCTTATGTTCATAACTTTTTCCCAATTTGGATTCGAAGGTAAATTGGAGATTCAGATTCGTGGGGTAGTAATTCAATTTAATGAAGTATCAAGATCAATATATAGATATTAGGGTAGGCAAAGCTCTTGAACACATTACTTCAACTTAACTAACGATAAAAATTTCGGATTCAAACAATTAGCCGATAAAAATTATTGACAGCTACAGTAGCCCCATGGTCTTCTTTGGTGCCGACTGACAGTTCACAGCTGACTTCTGACAGCTGCTAAACACACATTTTTTGCAGATCATATAGTTTGGCATAGGGATACATAATTTGGTCTGGTAGCTTTTCAAAGCCGTCAGCTGTCAGTCAGCACCAAAGAAGCCATGGGGCTACTGTAGTATACTCAATTTTGGTTAATTAATGCTACTTTTGAGCTGTTTTTACATTTCAAATTAATATTCATATGGCATTGCATCTCACTACCTGTTTGGGCTATAAGCTTATGTTCTAATTACGCTAATGTTTTAAGGATGAGAAAAGTTATATTTGTAGAGAGTGTATCCACATTTGTGTGGAGGGAAAGTAGAAAACCACCCTCAGCACACCCGACAGATTCAAACCTCGATCTCCCTGTCACCTGCAATCTAGTCTATTGCGAGAGTAGCACTTTGAACAATTTGGTCACCGAGTGGGTAATAACTCATGTAGAAATCTGAAGTAACAAATTTGTAAGTTGTGATAGTAACTTGATTTAGCAGAATAAAACTTAATATTTCGACAAATTGTGCAACGAAACATTTTCCAAGTAATTTTAGCACATACAGTTATATAAATAACTGCACTAAAATAATTTTTCAAGCATAAAACCACTAACAAACAATATTCAAACTTTGATACAATTTCAAGAATTATTCATGTAAAATGAATCTAGTTCACTTTGAATTGAAAAAGTGGTCTTTGCACACCCCTAATATAAACCCAAGTTATTATAGCAAAATTATTAATAATATTTAATATTTATCACCGCGTCTTACTACCCGTTCGGGTTATACGCTTAAGTACTATTTACACTAATGGATTAGGAAATGGGAGGGTTTAATTTAGAGGAAGTGAACCCGCATTTGCGTGGAGGGGGAGTGGAAAACCATTTAGGAAAAACCACCCCCAGTTCACCCGACCGAGATTCGAACCTCGATCTCCCCATCCTCGGCGGTCGAGCTCAACACGAATAGCGCGTTAGCCAACTACGCCACCGAGGCGGGTAACAAAATTATTAAATAATATCAGTATCAGCTTTAATTTTAAGTAGCAAACCTCTCTCTCCTTGAGGTAATTAAATATGTCCATTGCATAAATGGATGCCTGGCAAGGGTCATTCTGACATTCTTCATCAAAATCTTCCACTCCCAAAGGAAGTCTTACAGCCGGCACGCTAGTGGAAATCTGAGTGTCTAATTGTTCTGCCTGCTTAGTGGCGGACCTAGTCAAGCGCTTGTCATCAATACTGAAACATTAAAAACCGGTGGTTAAACTAAATACAAAATGTACACACTACGATACTTAAACCTCTTAAATCTTAATAGCTGTGAACACTAAACACTTACCAATTTTAAATTATACATTTGGAAGAAGGTACAGGTAGAGTGGATAGAAAACGTATAAAAGGGAACAGACAATATGGCTTTTACAATGAAAAGAACACAGTTCACAATTTAGATCGCCACCAGTGGACAAAAAGGCATGGCTCAATTGATAAAGACCTTCACACTTTCAAGAAAAGTGTAGGCCTCAAAGTTCACATTAAAAAACACACAACAAAACACATCATTAAGAAATCGTCAAGGTATACGAGTCCCCTTCTTCAGCAGAAGAGAATAAAACACAAGATTAGACTATGGCAGCATGGCCAGAGGTTGATCATTTTGACTTTCTTGATTCACAAAAAAGTTTATATTACCTGTTGAGGAAATAATAATAGCTATAGCACCCTAACATTTCACAACAACATGCCAACCTCTTGGATCTGGAACTAAACCTTCATGAGTGAAACATAAACACCACAGTCCACCAACCATCAACAATACCTCCATTTCCAAAGTAACCATCCTCTTCATGTAAAACACACTCTACCCTATAACGTAACATATGTGCTAAGGAAGAAGACGTTAACAACCAATGTCAACAACACTTCAAGGCTTTCATAGCCACAGGACATCCTAAACACACAATAACCGTCAAATAAACTGAGCCCTAGCCAATCAAGAAACAACTTTCCAATAACATTCCTATCACCACCCGGTATTATGAACTACCATGAACACAGGATACAATATACTAGCCTCCTCATCAACTATAACACAAAATATTCTCAACAAAGAATCATATTCAAACACCCTCCTAATCTTGGCAACAACCTGGTTCAACCCAAATTGCCTGTCTCAGTAATAAACATCAAGGTTCCTACCCTTACAACAAACAAAGATGCAGTACCTGCAAAATTCATCAACTGTCCACCTCATTCAACAGCAGACTCTCACAAATGGAATACCCCATGAGAGTCCACTGTGACTGCTCCACAGAAAATATCATATACCAGCTACAGTAGCCCCATGACTTCTTTGGTGCTGACTGACAGTTCACAGATGACTTCTGACAGTCAACATTTAGGTATATACCTAAATTTTGACTATCAGAAGTGACAACTGCTAAAGACATGTTTTTTGCAGATCATATGGTTCGGCGTAGGGATACATAATTTGGTCTGGTAGCTTTTCAAAGCCGTCAGAAGTCAGCTGTGAGCTGTCAGTCAGCACCACAGAAGCTAAAACTGAGGTATACATTGCAACTACTGCATTGCTGAACACATGGGCCTAACCACAGGGACACTTGGATAACGAATAAATGGTCACCATTTTGACAACAACCACAACGACCCTGACAAACCAGTAGCAATTCATGTCCAAACACGTAATTCCGATTTTGATTCATGCTAGTCTATAATACTAGAGAGTAATACGAGCCCTCCCCAAAAGTTGCAATGCTTCCCAGCTTTGTCGGTGGGAGCTTTCTCACCAACATATAACAAAATCCAGGCACTCCCCTGATCACAGCCTTTGATAATTTTCCCTCCTTTTCTTCCAAGCAGTCCTACTCCCACTAGTCAGTCATTTCTATACAAACAATAATAACAGATAATTTAATTTTATACAACATTCTATAATCTACTAAGGCGGCTTTCACACGTGATGGTTTTTCGCTGATGGTGCGCGCCATCTGTACCAACAACGTGCCGTCCTTGTCATTTTCCAGTGTGCTAGCATGAACCTAACGAAGAAGTGTGTACCAAACCCCTTTTTTCTTCTCATTGTTTAACGTCTCGAATTCTTAGTTGATTAAAGCTCAAACCTTCCTCCAAACTGGTGATGACTCAATCTGAGATTTGTACACCTCTAAGCTTCTGTCTCAAAAGCACTGGACTCAATTCCACTTGTGCAATTAATGCCTCAACATCGGTTTCAAAAGTTTCTGAAGCCATAGCGTCTAGTCACTACAACAATCAAGGTGGGACTGAAGCTAGCACGCCGTGTGGGCCGACGGCAAAACACCGTGGCGTGTGAAGAGATGCATTATACCTAATATAGCTTGAGCATTTCGGCATGGCACAACAACCGTCCCTGGATCGAGATATACCATCACCTCGCCGGTGAAAAGTCATCACATGTGGAAGGGGGCTTAGAATAAAGACAAGTTTGAACAAGCAGCTCCATTATCCAAGCCTAAAACCTTGTGAATCAAGAAGCAGGCAACAACAGAATCTAAGTGACCATGATCAACCTCTGGCCATGCTGCCATAGTCCAGTGTTTTAATCTCTTTTGCTGAAGAAGGGAACTGATGTACCCTGAAAATTTCATAATTATGTGTTTTGTTGTGTTGTAATTGCAAACTTTGAAGATGTCATAATTATGTGTTTTGTTGTGTTGTAGTTGCGAACTTTGAGGCCTACAGTTTTCTAGTAGGTATGCCCTTCTATCCTTTTTATGTTTAAGTTAAATAGTAAAGGATATACTAAATCATATGTCTAAAGAGTTTTAGTTGTTTTAAATTAAAGACTTAATTTGGCACCTAAATGAACAAAATTGGTTGATAAACAATAAATTATCAATAATTTGAGTAATTACAACCCAAATTAGAGCAACTCTTTTAGAAAAAAACATTTTCAAAACCATGAACAGAAAAATCTGATTTTTTTTAGTGTAGGGCAGTGTTTTTACACTAATTTATAGCAAAACTTCTTTTGGCCAAAATAAAAAAAAATATTCTAGTAAAAACCTAAGTTAATTTTCTTCACATGGCGACAGCAACAGTTCTTGAATAGCTGATGGGCAAAGCGGCACTAGAAGAAAAACTTTTTAAATGAAGAGAAAAAAATTGTCATTAAATTCCATGACACCCTTGACATTCAAAAACTGATGTCACCATGGGAATAAACTTAAACTATGTTTCTACAAGAGAATTATTTTACAGTAAAACCTTGGATTGCGAGTAACTTGGTCTGCGAGTGTTTTGTAAGACGAGCAAAAATTTTCAATAAATTTTAACTTGATAAACGAGCGATATCTTGCAATACGAGTATTACTATGGTTACGCTTTGTCTGCCGAGCAGTGTCATTGGATAGGTTCTTTGTTAAAGTCGCACAAAAAGAAAAATATTCCAGTAAAGCAACATATAGCAGTGATTCCGTAAGTGACAGTGGAAGTCGTCCTAAACAATAACCTACCTCCTTCTCTCATTTCTCTCGTACACCTCACCCCAGCCACCATTAAATTTAATTAATAAATTTGATTACAGTACATTTAAATAACGAAAATATAAAAGGTATTAATCATTTTCAGATTAAATATTTTTGGGTTGTGGGACGAATCATCTGAGTTTCCATTATTTCTTATGGGGTAATTCACTTTGATATACGAGTGCTTTGTATTACGAACACGTTTACGAAACGAATTATGCTCACAATCCAAGGTTTTACTGTATTTCTTTTAAGCAAAACATGTTTTGATATAAAAGTTGCAAAAGTACTGCCCTTAACTTGTGTTCACTAGACAATGTGTCTACCGAGTTGGAGAAACAAAAATTAGTTACTTTTTGCCGATCTTTTATGACCACAAAATTCCTTTGGTAAACGGTTGAACATTATATAGGCTAATACATACATACATACACAATGCACTCACATGCAACACTAAACTTTGAATAGATGTCTAACGTTAACCTTGTGCTTGTCATCACGGTGAAAATAATCAGGCAATTTGGGGGTAGCGCATGGTATCATGGGTAGTTGGTTGCATGACTTTCGAAGTGTCCCGTTGTTACGATGCATGGGAAATTCAAACAAAAATATTTTTATGACTTTATGACCAAAATATTGAGAATTTGTGACTTTTCAGGGACTTTCGTTAGCCCTTTTGCAATTATTAACTTTTTCAAAACTTTCGTGGCTTTGGTGACCCAGTAGACACCCTGCTAAATATTCCGTACCTACAGAGGAATAGAGTATTCAGGAAATCTGAGAGGGGAACATGACATTAGGAGCTTTGAAGTGAAATGAGCCTGCTATTAACTGAAGGTATGAGCAGTAAGTGAATGCTTGGTCTATGAATTGAGAGAAACAGGAGTACAAGTTCTGACACTCAGGGCAAGTTTCATAGGCTGATTGAGTACACCTCAAGTGTGGCGCTTTACTGAATAAAGGACTACAGCTACCTGAACTCTAATAAAATGGCCACACTTGAGGCGTAATAAATCTATGAAAATGGCCTTTAGTTTCTTGACCCAAATAAATAAAATGAATTTAGAATAATGATATAGTAAATATTAAGAATTTAGAAAAAAATTGAATGGATAACAGGGTTATTAAAACCAATTTTAAGAATTATATATCTTATACAGCATAAGATGAACGCATATAGATATTTACAAACAATCTTGAAACAATGTTTAAAATCATAAATAAATGATAAGGAATGAAGTTTAACTTAAAGAACAAGCCTGGATTGAAAACAAAAACTTCACTTATTGTAGTGAAAAATTTTTCCTGTCCTAATGTCTCCCATTTTCCCTACTAGCAGCATTCGAAAATTAAAAACCCTATTACATTCACCTCTTTAAAAGTAATTAATTCCCTTATCAAATAATGCTAGTTTTATTTTCAATCATGCATTTGTAACTCACATATCTTCCGAAGCAGATACATACAAACTCGACCCACTGGCATCTTCATTCAACAAGCTAGGCTGCTGCTCCGCTTCAGCCGAACACTTATTTTCATACAATGTTTCAACACTGTTAGATGTCAAGGTCACCTCTTTAACCTTCTTTGTAATCTCAAGAGTTTCAGACCTTAAAGTAACCACATCTACATCCTTGGCTTCAGCGTTCAACTCTAGTTGCACCACTTGAACAGTTTTTGATACAGCCGTAGTGCTCTCAACCACAGACTTCACTTTTACTTGCTTGGAAACCTTCACACAAGCCTTTATCCCAGTGTCCACATCAATTTTATTCAAAGACACAACACATCTACCCAGCTTAAGCTTTTCATCGGAAAGAGTCTTGTTTTCCACAGATGACCTCTTGTGTTTTGAACTATTCACTGATAAAACATTGGCATCGTGCTCTATAGATTTCGAAGAAGAGTTCCTCGCTTTTATCAAAGTCTTCTTGTGAGCGGGTGCAACAGAAGACCGGGGCTTTATCTCTGGGAACTGGATCTTAGGTCCAATGGAGTGCTCCACCTTGTTTATCTGAGACTGTCTAGTCTTGGCAACAGGGCCCATGTGGTTGATGGCGACTTTAGGGAATTTAATGTTGCTTGCTTTGAAAGGATTAAACTTAAAAACTGGTGCACAGTTTTCATGATATGTTACATGTTTAGGTTGTTGCTTCAGGTCTACCACCACAGACTTGTTGATAGCCTGCAATCAAACACAGAAGCAAAACATAAATAAATATTGAATCATTATCCTGTAAAGATGAGTTTAAAGTGGGAATTTAGGATTTACTCATATGAGGATGTATACAAATATTTAATTTTAAACTATCTTTAAAACAAATATATTTTATAAGTAACCTTACTTTAATTATATTGGATGAAAATTAATGCAAAAGGCCTTTAATGAGAAATGAAAAGGTCAAAGAGGAGAACTTTGACTATGTCAATAAAATTAGCCTAAGCTTTTAAGAGGGGGTTGCCCTAAGGTAATTTGCAGCTCTCCCTAGGACGTGGACAATTTTTTTGTTTTACATGAGCACAGAGAAGTTGAAATTTAAATACTCAATATGTAAAATAAAGCCAAGCAGGTAGGACTATTATAATATCCCAGACTCGCAACACTCCAAGCAGTTCCTTCAGTGTGTGTCAATAAAATAAGTTCAACTGCTCCAATTTCTTTTGAAGCCCTTGATGTAAAAATAAGAAGCTTTTTGGAGAATAGAATTTTTTTTTCAATCAAAATTGTAAAAATACAATAAATCGTCAATAATAAATGTCATCAAAATCAGAATGGGTAAGGTAAGGTTGTGGGGCATGTTTCCCACCAAATGATCCACATGGTGGTTGAGGCTGCCTGCATAGGCTGCCCTCACGTCCTTATTTAAAAATAAATAAATATGCTAGATTAAAAAAGTATATCAACTATGAGATTTGTGTGCAGGCAAATTAAATAAATAAGTTTTTAAACATAAAAAAATATGTAGATTTTTTTTAAAAAAGAGACAAAAGTATCTCATAAGTCAAAGCAACATTAAGTTTATACTTCTACAATTTTGATACAATAAACTTGGTTGCAACCAAATTGAATATGTGGAACTAATAAAGCCACATAAAGTCAATACAAGTTTACTTATGGTCAGTCTACCGAATTTACATCTTGTACAAGAGTGTGTTTCTATTCCATTGGCTCGATAACTAGGAACGGCCTGGGCTTTCAAGTGTTTAGTTGAAATCTCAATCTAATGAATGCAGTGGCGCAGGAACTAGGGGGAACGAGGGTAAATTTTACCCAAAAAATTCAGGGGGGTAAAAAGTATCATTTTTACCACCCCAAAATAATATATTAAAACCTTTAGATAATGTAAACATCTTATTGAGGCAAGATACTATGTTAACATAATAAAAATAAAATGTGCATACAATGAAGATATTTTAAAAACTCTAGTGATACCAGCTACATCAGCTACTGCAGAAAGAAGTTTTTCAATGCTTGGATGCATTAAAAACTATCTTCGCTCCACGATGAGGTAGTGTAGCCCAAGTTCCCTGAGAAACTCAACAAAATTGAAATTGCAAAACTGGTTAGAGGTTTTATAGCTAGTAACAAATATAGGGCAAAGGTGTGTGGAAATATACTTTAATTTTCAGTGTTTCATAATTTTTAGTTGAGCTGCATCAGATAACATTTTTCTTAATATGTTTTGTATGTATTAATTCTATTGTTTGGAATGACTAAAATAAATGAGAAAAATGCAAAATAGGACCATTAAATACTGGTATCCCTCGTTATATGCGATCTCACTTTACACGTTTTCGCTATAACACGATTCAAAGAAATAAAAAAATAATGCATGGTCAGCTGGAATTTAGCATTCATCCTGTGCGGTGGTGGTGTGACCTTGTGCACACACATTCCAGTGAGGACAAAGATCTTTACTGTACAGTTTGGTGTTAGGGGGGTGGTATTGACAACATTGAATATGCATGTGCAGAAGTTAAACAGTCCTGTATGAAGGGAGTTTGGAAAAATATTTGGCCTGAAGTTTCTAATTATCATGATTTTGATCCTGAG
The DNA here is from genome assembly GCA_033556935.1 of Timema podura. NCBI lineage: Eukaryota > Metazoa > Arthropoda > Insecta > Phasmatodea > Timematidae > Timema > Timema podura. The sequence continues at coordinate 58,482,555 of JAVRXN010000011.1, forward strand.
CACAAGCTTTCCAATTCGAGACATGAAATCGTTGACATAGCAATATGTTGGATTTGAGGACAAAGACCAGGCAAATGTGGATCAATTGCTACAATCCCACTCAAAAGAACTCGCCAATGAAAATCATCTAGAAATGGAGAACGGCATAAAGAATGAAGAGGAAGAACCTTATGTTGTTGAACCTATCAAACAACTTTCAACAAAACAATTTGCTGATTTATTTAAGCACATTGACAGTGCAATTAAAATCATTGAAGAGAATGACCCTATCATGGATAGAAGCAAGCTTACCGTCCAAGGGCCGTCAAGAGAGCAAGAGCTTACCGTCCAAGGGCCGTCAAGAGAGCAAGAGCTTACCGTCCAAGGGCCGTCAAGAGAGCAAGAGCTTACCGTCCAAGGGCCGTCAAGAGAGCAAGAGCTTACCGTCCAAGGGCCGTCAAGAGAGCAAGAGCTTACCGTCCAAGGGCCGTCAAGGGAGCAAGAGCTTACCGTCCAAGGGCCGTCAAGGGAGCAAGAGCTTACCGTCCAAGGGCCGTCAAGAGAGCAAGAGCTTACCGTCCAAGGGCCGTCAAGAGAGCAAGAGCTTACCGTCCAAGGGCCGTCAAGAGAGCAAGAGCTTACCGTCCAAGGGCCGTCAAGGGAGCAAGAGCTTACCGTCCAAGGGCCGTCAAGAGAGCAAGAGCTTACCGTCCAAGGGCCGTCAAGAGAGCAAGAGCTTACCGTCCAAGGGCCGTCAAGAGAGCAAGAGCTTACCGTCCAAGGGCCGTCAAGAGAGCAAGAGCTTACCGTCCAAGGGCCGTCAAGAGAGCAAGAGCTTAACGTCAAGAGCAAGATAGTGATAATCTAGATTTGTCAAATCTAGTTAATTTATCATGCAATTGAAGATTAACAGTAAGTGTACCTGTAGCATTGTATTAATTAGATCCATTGAATAAAAATTGTGTTTACAAATTCCAGGGGAGTGAAGAATGACCATAAGTCTAGGCTACCTAATGCATTGTACTAGTTATATAAATTAATAAAAATTGCATTAATTTACAAGTTTTAGGTTTTTATTTCCTTTGGAGTAACCCCTATATCACCCATGTTAAAATCATTTCACTTGGGTTTCATGTTACACGATTATTTATCAGAATCAATCACTCGCGTAGTGTGAGGGATTACATTTTCCTGTTCTTTTCTTAATCTCAAAAATGTTATCCCCTATAAGAACACATGGCTATTTTACCCCCCCAAATAGAAACGCTCCTGCGTCACTGAATGAAACCACCCCAGCTTGCAGTACAAAAGTGATATTTCAAAATAAGCACAGTTGCTTCTCACAAGTTTCAAATTAGGGGCTTGGGTCATAAATCACAATAAATTGATTCCAGAATAGAACCCTATCGAAAGTCATTGACATCCTAGTTATTTAATTTTCACTAACCTAAACCAATTAATTTTTTTTTAAATCTATCCTAGTGTTGGGTGATTTTACGCCAAAGAAAGTCTTGACTTTGTATACATATGACTAATTATTTCAAATATTGAAATGATTCAACATTTTTCAAGTTACAAATTCAAATTAATATATAGTTTATATTTGGCAAAAAAAAGTGTTTAGTATAAATATATAAACCATATTTTGAAAGAAAAGAGTAGGACTGTGTGTACATTTTCAGTTTTTATTTACATTTCAAGCTATATATTTTCCACTACCGGCTTGCTAAGTTTGTCCTAGTTTCATATGCCTTATAATCTAACTTAAGACTAGGACAGGCACAGCATCCCAACCCCGGCCGTTAATTCATCACTGTGAAAGGTGTAACCCCACATTTCACCAATGATAAATTATTCAGCCATGGCAGGATTCGAACCCGGGCGCCTTAGCTCAGTAGACAGACACGCTACCAACTGAGCTAAGGTGTCAGATATACATATAAATTAGTATGTTACTTATGAAATAAAGATGAACAATTATGTTTAAGTACTCAGTACCATACTCAAACACAAAAATGTGGGCAATGGCACTTCAACTAAAAACTTTAGGAACCTCTGCTTTATAAGGTAGTTTCAAAATCTCCATCAGGTTCCATACAAAAAATCAAGCAAGTTTATCTAAATATTCTGTCAAGTTGAGTTTCTTACATTTGTGATGTCCCCAAAAGCCGATCTCTTGGTTTCTTTATCCTTTGGAGGGGAGTTAGCTTTTCTCTTAACCTTTTCATCTATAGCTTTCAAACTTGTGTCTGCAGTGCCAAGGTTTCTACTGCGTGTTGTAATTCCTTTCTTGGCAGGCTCTGTCTTGTTAACCTTCAAACGTGTTGGTGCCATGATTCTACACCTGAGAAAATATGATTTCATTGCTAATCAAGCCGTGCATATGCACAAAAAATGTGCAGCTAAAATATATTTTTAATCTGATAAACTAGAACACAAAAACAATAAGGCAAATATAAAATAATACAAATTATTATTTGTCCTACACTAAAACTTAAAAGTGTCTTAGTGGTTTATATACTAATAAATGTGTACACGCCTTTTATTAATGTGCCTACTATGTGTATTTGAAGCTATTTTGTTAAGAGGGTCACATCAAGGACATAGAAAGCCAACTTCTAGCGGTAGGGTGAGGGGTGCTAAAACACATTACTATACCTTTGGCAAATACAAGTTTCACACCTATACAATAATTTTAAAAAATATTTACAAAAACTATGAAACCACAAAAATGAGTTTAATAACTTTTTTTTAATTTTACAAGATAGTCCACACCACACAATTTACCACAAACCACCCCGTCCCCACACACACATCTGCAATAAATACTTTATTATAATTTTATTGGATTCATTTAAGTTCACAACATAATTTTACCAATATAAATTTTAGGCAAATTGACACGAAGAGTTTAATTTCTTGTCACTGTTAGCAAGAACATTTTAAGTGTGAATTTTTTGAAAATTACTATTATCATTATTATTAGAAAACTCAAAATTAAGAATTTTACAAAGTGGTGAATTGTTTTAAATACAAAAATAGGTGATGTTGAATATCAAATGAAAGACCTATTCATAAGCTATAAAATGACACCCGTCGCAGGTTTGTAGCTACTATAGGTATCAAGTAAATGACATTAAAGTTTGTGGTGACTAGAACATTTGGGGGTTTTAGGTGGTTTTAAAAATTTCATAATTTAAAAACAGGTGGATGAAACAAATTTGAAAAAAATAATTTCTAAACATCTTATAGTAAGGTACAAATATACCAAAAATTAATCAAATCCATGACTATAAGGTTTTATGCATTGGTTGATTTGACATGGAATGACTCAAAAGCCACCTTGGTACACCTTATCGCTAGCAAACTGAACTACGGTATGCAAAAATAGCATGTCACTAAATTGTATTTTTTTCATTCTGTCCTAGTATGCTACCCGTTTAGGTTATAAGCATAGGCTTTCCTTTTCTTTACATTAACTGATTAGCAACGAAGAAAATAGAATTTTATAGTAGATTTAACCACATTTACAAGAGGTGGGTTGGAGTGGTGGTTGGGGGGGGGAGGGGGGTGAGGCAGAGTGGAAATGTTTAAGAAAAGCCACCCCCAGTACAGCTGACTGGGGTACAAACCTTGATCTCCCAGTAATTGAAAGTCTAGTCTAGCAGGAGAGTGATGCATTAAACCTTGTGAACACCAATGTGGGTCAGTGATTTAATTTTATGACTATCCTATATTTGATCCTATGTTTGTGGCTTTCAAACGCTTTCCATGACATAAGTTCACCCTCCTCTTAGCATTAAATAAAATTTAAAGCTAACGTAGGCTTAGGGCGTACTTGACTATAATATATTTAACCTAGGCCCTATTTAATTATGTTACAGTCTGACTTCCATATAGTGACATCATTGGTTCCATTAAAAAAAATTGATTTATTATTATTATTAGCACCGCGTCTTACTACCCGTTCTGGTTATACGCACTTGCGCTAATGTGTAATGGTAGGGGTGATTGTGAAATGAAATGGAGGATCTACAGTTTAACATGGGATCCGAACCACGGTGGAGGTCTGGCATTCCACTTCGATATATATAGAAACCATATATTTTTTTTTAATATTGTGTAGTATATTGTATTTAGAAATATTTCCTCGTCAATGCACTCATCATAAGTGAATATGAATCACATTATGTAGAAGTTATGTTTATAAAGATGGGCTGGTTAAAAACAAACAGGGAAAAATGTGTATCATACCTTTAAAAAAAATAGTGACCATAAACCATCGGTTAGAGATATTGAAACAAACTGAACCTTATATAAAGGAAGGCTACTTGTGGAGTGTTAAGAGAACAGCACCATGGTAGACAACCTGTCTGTGTCACAATGACCTTGACCAAACATTTCCACTGTACATTTAATACTGTTGCCAATTGTGTTTTCTATATCCAAAGTATGTCAAAATTACTGCTCAGTGTTTTTACCTTAATTTTGTATATTTTTTAAGCATTGTGTTTTACTACCCGTTCGGGTTATATGCTTAAGTACTAATTACGCTAATGGGTTAAGTGGGAAGGTTGAATTTAGAGGAAGTGAACACGTATTTGCATGAAGGGAGAGTGGAAAACCATTTAAGGACTTAAGGACCTAAGGACCCCCCCCCCCCCAGTTCACCCAATCGGTATTCAAACCTCGATCTCCCCATACTCGGCAGTCTAGCTCAACATAAAACTAGCATGTTAGCTAACTACACCATCGAGGCGGGTAATTTTGTATTAAGTTAAGTTTAAAACATACTTTATAATGCAGATCTAAGTTACAGAACACCAATATAAATTGTATTTATAGTGTGGCTAGCTACATGAAAATAAGACAATTTTTTTAGTATTTAAATATAGGAATCAAATATTAGGCCTAGAAACCTTATGTTGATAGGTCTACAAAACTTTTTCTTTTAAAAGAAGAGACAAAGCTAATAAAAAATTCAAAGTTAAATCAGAAAAATCTCTTTAGTGGTAGAAATGAGAGTTAGATTTTCCCCCTGGCCTCATTAAATTAATCATTAGGCTTATTCTGATCTCAAGCACTAAGCTATGCAATCATCAATTTAAATAAAATACATGAAATTTATCATTATGCTCAAGTTTAGCTATGAGACTTGGCAAACAATTTAGTAGTGTGCTTATGATATATACAGTGGCCTATATTATTAAGGCCGGTAATAAAATTCTTAATAAAAAAAAAGCCTGTTTAAATAGTTACATGGAGCAGTCCCTGGAGCGTTTGTTAGCATATTTAGAATCTAAAGATATTGTAAAATTGTTGTGATAGTTAATATATAATTAGATCTACTTGGTACTTCCCTAAAGACCTATGAGCCGTTATGTGACCCTAAATAAATATAACCAGAGACAAACTAAAGTTAGTCCTTTCTCAGCAATGTATTAAATTTGTTAATTGCGACGAGTTAACACGAATTTGTGTTAAATTAACATGTAATATTTTGTAAGCTTCAGTTAAGCAAGATCTATTCATGTAATTTTGTATTTTAGAACTAATATTAGCATCGTAGATAGAGGAAAATATCAAAATAAATATCTAATAAAAGTCGACAAAATTTAAAATTTGACCGTTACAAAGCGGCCATTTAAATTAGAATAAAGTACATAAACATTTAAAGTTTACTTACAATACAAACACTATTTTATATCAAGAACTTTTAGAATAATTAATATATGTCATAAGATACCTGTTTGGAAAATATAACTCTCTTTTAACTTATAAGAAGAAACTAACTCTGACACAATCCGAATGAACACTCCTTTAAATTTCTTACGAGACACGGTAACAGTTATAAAAGTTTGCTATTGGCTGATGGAAAAGTAATGGCGAATATGTGAGCCAATGGAAAAAAAGTATTAGTTACTAGTCGACATCGGCGTAGCCTATAGTTATAATTAAATAATAATAAACATTTTACATATTTTAATCAATTGTGTGGGCTTAGAATATCATATAAGTATTTAAAATTATAACTTTTTGAAAACATACTAACTTTTATAATTTACAAATTGATCCTTGAAAAAAAAATTCTGCTTTACCCAAAATAAATAGATAGATGGCTCAATAATTAATCATTGATGTAAAAAAAGTACTTTTAATAATAAAAGAGTTAATATTCTTTCTGTGAATAATTTGTGGATCCTAAAATACTGTAATAAGATTTTATTTTATTTTCAGCTGCAACTTTTGACATATTGAACCATTTTTGACAGATTTTAAACCAACACACTAAATTTTTGTTAAAGTTGGCTATGCATTTAATTTGAATACTTTAAAATGTTATTAGTATGTAATCTTTACACATATATACCAAACAAATCAGCTGTTTAAAATACAAACATTATAAATAGTGTGTTGTTTATTTTTTAAATATATTCTCAGTCATGAAAAAACAACCTTTCACAATAAATTACATTAACGTAAAAAATAGTTTCATATATTTATCAGAGCGATGGCTAAAAATGGTTGGCGATTTCACTATTAGTGTGAGTATGATAAATCTTCATGCACTATAATATATATTGACAAGTTGATTAGCGAAATGAATCCTCTCATAATAATCTTTAAAAATATTTAGTTTATCAAAAAAAACAGCCGCATTACATTATTTGGACGCCGAACATTCATTTTGGGATGTGGCTTAGAGATTGAGAGGTTTCACTAATTCACTCACTATTGTCACCCCCATGCTGGAACGTTGTAAGGCTTCAGTCACTTAATATACTATATTACCGATCATTGATAGGTAAAGTGTTTGAATTGTGGTTCAAGGTGAGGGAGTTTCACATGTGATTTATGGCTAATGTGGACATACTTCTTCTAAACTTCCTTCCTCTCACACTTACTCCATAAATTAAGTCACGGGGATAATACCCAGATTTTGTATTAATTTATATAATATTTGTTTATTCCCAGAATATCAACATTTTATGATTAAACTTACCTTGAAAAATTAATATGTTGAATTGGTATAAACGAAAGTCTAGAAGAAAGGAGGTCATCGTGACAAGGCTCCGCGTCGGACACACACCGTTGACCTATGGTTTTTTATTGAGAGGGGATCCACCTCCAGTTTGTGAATTTTGCGATGCTCCCCTTAGTGTGTACCACATTTTGGTGGAGTGTCGTAAATATGCCCCTATCCGCCTGGCTCTTGATTTTAAAGGTGACCTTCGTTTTTTACTACGTGATAGTGCGGATGGAGTTATTTGTTTACTCCATTTTATACGCCAGGCGGATCTTTTTAGTGCCATCTGAGTCACTTTTATAAAGTGGCTCATTTGGATTTTTTCTCATATTGAGAGTATTTTTAACATTTTTAGTGTACTTTAATATGTTATTTTGTCTTTTTAACACATCTTTTAGTATTCTTTAACATGTCTGTTTTGTTTGTTTTTATCATTTTATATTTTAATATGTTTGTTTTGTCTTTTTACAAACTTACTATATTTTAAAATGTTTGTTCTGTATTTTTATTTTAGTGCATACACCTGTGGTTTTTTATTAGCAGGTGTATCACTTAAAAACATGGGTGTATCATCCATATTTCTTCCCCCATTGAGGATTTTACTGTATTTTTAAATGTTAAGGCCCTAATGACCTCATTGTGTCGATGGGCCTATAAACAATAATAATAATAATAATAATAATAATAATTGGTATAAACATAAATAGAAATAATTATTTTATAGCTATTTTGACAAGATAAAAGCTTACCTCACAAAATAAACCTACATCTGTATTTGACATTCCAACATTTAATTTGGCCCACACATCACAAAGACAAAACAAGGTGAGAACGCTTGTGTTTTCAAATATATACAAAACCATACCATCAGAGGTGCTCTTATATTATATCGTTTTATTACAATTAAGCAGTGGCAGTCGGTGGCCTAAGGAACTGGGCAAGCAGCTTTGAATGTGGGGTCGAGGGTAAAAATGTTCAAAGCTTGTTTTTAATTTTTGGACTTTAAACTCTTTATTTAAATAATATTAGAAGTATAAAATCTATTTAACTTGGTTGAATGCATAAAATGTGCTTAACTCTTTATTTAAATAATTTTAGGAGTATAAAATCATTTTAACTATGTTGAATGCATAAAATTGTGCCACATAAAACAAATATGGCACAGAGAAATTAAAAAAAAAAAACCTTTAGTAACAAAAATCAAGGCCTATTAGAGCATTACTGAACACATGGCTGATACAACACTGACACCGCACCAACATTGACAAAGAGTACTCATCAGATCTTTTACCGTTCTATTCTTTCATTGGCCGAAATACTACGTGGCAGCGAGAGGCAGTTCAAATGTTGCTTATTTTTCCTCTACGGACACACATGCACCTTACCCTCTTTCCATCTCTTTAATCTCTCGTGCCATTTGAATGCTTTAGAAGCAAGTTTGAGCTAGCTTCTAGTAGGTCCTCATGGCGAGGAAAGACCCACACTCACTGACACAAATATAAAGCTCAAACAAATATTCTGTTAAATATAAAATATATATTAGTTTATTAAATTAAAAAATGACACCTGAATACGGGAATCGAACTTGGGACTTTTTTCTTAGTATACCATTGCTCTAATCAACAAGATATCCAGGAGTCATCTCATGCACAGGGTCAACTTCACTCATATTTTAAGGCGGAGTCTGTATATCATGAGCTATCTGATAACACAGCCATCTTTGATTCGGTAGGGCTTTAGACTGCCAATAGTGCAACGATATCTGTACAATTGCGCATATAATTGCTGGATTAAATAGCCAAGCTATTATATTTGTTAGTTATGCCTATAGCTAAATATATTCACAGACTGCCTTAAAATATGAGTGGAGAATGACCCTGGGCATAGGACGGCTCCTGGATAGCTCAGTAGTTAGAGCATTGACATACTAAGCCAAAAGTCCCGGGTCCGATTCCCATGTTCAGGTGTCATTTTAAATCTAAATAATATGATAGTTATGTACATGCCTGTAATCGTAATCAACAATGGCTATTTAATCCATTAAACTATATGGTTTGGGATTTAAAAGATATTTGTAAACGTAAAATACTTTAATTTAGTTTAAAGTAGGCAAGCAGTGCTGTGCCAGCCTAACTTTGCAAACAAATTATGCTAAAAAAAATTATTTCTAATCTATATCCCATATTGAATTTTTGTATCTTTAAAATGTAACCATTTATATATTGTCCTCATTTATGTCGCATCTGATTTCAATAATTGTACTTTTTCTCTCCTGTACAAAACAACAGGTCACTAAATTATGATTTTTAAGGACTGCAATATTCCTTTATCTCATACCATTTACCTTTGACTAAACTATTAGATTAAATATTATCTATTTGCCTATTTGGTTGTAGGCCTACTTGTACATTGTCTCCAGCACAGTTTGATCAATGTACAGTATGATACTTATCAAATATTCAAGCTATATCTAGGGGGGGATAGAACATTTTACAAATCAAGCGTCATCAAACTACCAAGCTCATTTGTCAACTTCCCTCGAGTCTCTCTAAATATTTTTCATTTTGCTATGATGTAAAAACCTCCTATGTAATCAAAGTACCTGGCTACGGAACCAGAGGTCTCAGGTTTGATTCTCGGTGCTTCCACACTTTCTGTGAAGCAGTGGGTCTGGAACAAAGTCAATTCATCCTCGTGAGGACAAAAGGAAAAAGTAGCAGCTCAAGTCTATAAAACTGAGATTAATGTTAGGAGGGTTCATTGTGCTGACTACATGACAAACTCTATCTGCAGAAGTTGGCACTATATTCACCAACAGATGGAAGCCGCTTGGTAGGCATGGTTCGATTGTGGGCTGATGTCATGAAGTTTGTGATGTAAAATTGACATTTTATGGAACTCTTTTTTTTTTCCCTCACAGAACACGGTGCTAAAGTTAGAATATGGTAATGGCGAGTGTTGCTATTTTTCTTGGAGCTCTTCGCCTGCAGTCACAGTTCAAGATGATGTTGTTTCTATTAATGGAGCTTACGCTCGTGCGTTGGGGCTCAAAGATGGACAGACAGTGTTGATATCTGATTACACAGATGTGGGGCCAGTGAATAGGATTCATGTGTCCCCGCTGACTGAAGATGACTGGGCCATCCTGGTAAAATAATTTTATTATTATTATTTTTATTATTTTTATTATTTATTATTATTTTTATTATTATTAATTATTATTAATTGTTATTAATTATTATTATTAATTATTATTAACCTGCCTCGGTGGCGTAGTTGGTTAACGCCTCAGTCGTATTGAGCCAGACCACCAAGGATGGGGAGATCGAGGTTCGAATCTCGGTCGGGTGAACTGAGGGTGGTTTTTCCTAAATGGTTTTCCACTCTCCCTCTACGCAAATGTGGGCTCACTACCTCTAAATTCAACCTTCCCAATTCATAATCCATTAGTGTAATTAGTAGTTAAGCGTATAACCCGAACGGGTAGTAAGACGTGGTGCTAAAATAATAATAATTATTATTTTAATTATTATTAATAATTATAATAATTATTATTTTAATTATTATTATTATTAATTATCATTATTATTATCATTATTATAATCATCATTATCATTATCATCATTATTTTCATTATTATTATTATCATCATTATCATTATTATTATTATCATCATCATCATTATCATTATTATTATCATCATCATCATTATCATTATTATTCATGCTTCTTGCAGATTTTAGAACATGAAAGTGAAAATTGGTTAAGGGGATGTCGAAAATATAAAGAATATACACCTTAGTATGCATTAATATTTGTTGAAAGTCGGTTCAATGTGTGTTTATTAACTAAGTAATGCACTTTAAGCAAATTTATACTTTAATGCGGTATTTTTCTATCTGGCAAGGTACCATAACACACAATATAATATGCCTTCATAAATAGTCTACATTACATTGTCGGTAGGCCCTACCTATTTTTATTTATGAGGGTGGAAATTAACATATAATGGATACACCCATATCTGGATACATCTTGAATAATTTAATTAAATTTAGTTGAAAAATGTCAACTGAGCATGAGAATTGAGCCATGAACCTTTGGCTTAACGTGCTAATGCTTTAGCACTGGGCTATACATGAATCATTATGTGCTATTTTTCATTCAACAGCTGCAAAAACGATGACTCCAAATGTGGTATAGTGAAAACCTAAAAGCAAAACACATAAAAACCTGTTTTATGTTTTTGCCGTTGCAATGTAATTTTCTATCTTGAAATTATAGAATTGTTGGGTAGACTGAATGTGGATCAAATCACATCTTGGTCAAAATTATAAAACATGTAGGTTAGGCTATGTGTTTATAAATAAATATGGTACCATATGTTTAAAAAACTTTGTTAATAATTTATGTGTTTAAAGCCTTCTCTACACTGTCATATTTTACTTGCGCCAATAGTCATGCTAATCCAATAGTCATTCAAATAAAGGCTTACACTAAATTTGGAATATCGTGCAAATATTTACCTGCGGGACAGTTGAGTTGGAGTTGAACGTGGCTGGAAGTCATAGATTGTTGTATATTGATACACCAATCGAGGTTTACATGTGCAACTACAACTAGCGCACACTTTCAGCTGGCACAACATTTAACTATTGGGGCCAAAATATTGCAGGCATATTGAGGTTTATACTGTCAAATCAACACACCAATAATGATTGGCGCTGGGAAAACATGATAGTGTAAACCCTCCTTAACCCAGAAGGGGGAAAAAAATCAGAACTAAAAAAATATGGCGCAAAGGATACTTGTTATTAATAAAATAGTTTTAACGCCATAGAATAACCATATAGATTAAATAAATAAATTTAGGAGATCCAACATTAATAAAAGGTCAAATTATGTAGCTCTCTTACATCATTTGTTAAAATGGCACACTATTTTAAAAGTGACAATTATAAAACATATTACTTGGCATCTAAATACACATAAGTAGAGCCAATACTTTTTTAACCGTCAGATAAGGCTCTCTCTATGACAATCCAATTTTAAAGTAAGCTCCTCCCAAGATATAAATTTGTTAAGGGAAGTAAGGTTGATAGTTTTGATAACAAAACACTTTTTTCTCCGAAATAAAAAAAAATTCTACAGCAAATGCTTTTTGTTTAATTTTCCACATGTTGGAGAGCTTAATCTCAAGATATCTTGAGTTGCCTGGGCATCACAGAAATTTTAACACAACTTATTCTCTTTATTTAAAATTTCTCTGTTCAGATGACAACTATTAAAAACTTTTGAGATTATAATATGTAAAAGATTAAACTCAACGTACCTTCTGAAGAAATATATTTTATTTATTTTGCCCCAAAAGGTTTTTTATTATATGAACTGTAAAAATACAGACTTAAACTAACATTTCCTTCCACCTCACCTTAAGTAGTATGATTGTTGCCATTGAAGAATTTTAACTGCTATTATTTCCTTGTGTAGTAAAAACAGCTTTAGCATTGACAAGAGGTTGATGAATAACTCATCATCAACGACATCAACTGTTTCCCAGCCTGTGGCCAGGTTGGTATAGTAAAATGCCTCCATCCTCCTTTATCTTTTCATTATTTTTACACCTTTAATTGCTTCCATTCTTCACCTCTCACTTGCACACTTTCTTTTATCTGTTTCTTCCATCTCTTTCTTGATCTTCCTTGCGGTCTTTTTCCTACATACTTGTCTCCATCATTCTCTTTGGCATCCTCTCCTTCTCCATCCATATTACATGTCCATACAATCTCAGCCTTGCTTCCTCTACTATCTCATGTACATTCTGTATTCCCACTCTTTCTCAGAATATTTCTTATCCTGTTTCTCATGACAGCTAACATGCTCATCACAGACTTCAATCCCATGGCCTCCACTTTCTTTTCACTCCTACATTTAATGTCCATGTTTCTGCTGAATATATGACAGTGGGTACTAAAATTAATCTGCCCTCTACAGTACTTACTTACATTTCAAGGGCACTTCTCTTATCCAAAGCAGGTCTCTTAAACACCCATAGAACAACTTCCTCTGCTGCCCTCTTCTTATATTAGATCCCCTTTACATCCACTCTTTGCCTCGCCTCAGTCACGCTTCCAAAATATTTTAAATTCTGTACTTTACTCATTTCTACTCCAACCAACTTTATAGCTATACCTAGCCTTATCCTCTTCCTTGTCGCTACCATCACTTCACACCCCACTGTGCTAAATTTCATTCCACACTTTTTCATTTCCTCATTCCATTCCTGAAGCTGTTCCTATATAAATGGTATGTTTTATTTTTTTTTAAATCTCATATCAATTTTATGTATCAATTAATTTAGCACATTGTTTTTCTAGATGACTTGCAGTGATACTGTCCAATCCTCGCTGTTAGAGCAGCTCAGGGTTGTGTGGCATGGCCAACACTTTGTGTTCTGTCTCTCACAGTCCTTTCAGCTGGTGCTTTGTGTGGGTAAGCTGTGTGCTGTATTTCTAGCCTATTGTTCCTAAAGTTCACAACTTTAGCTGAGCTTAAGGTCCCAGGTTTTATTCCTGGCTTGATCAAAAAATGGTGACAAAATTATACCTAAGAAGCTGAGTGGGGAATTTCGAATTGAGCTAGTTAGCAAGTCATGTGTTGATATCATCATTTGGTCCACAAAGTACATGTTAAATATCCTTATTTAAATATAAATAATACTGTTCATTGCCTCAAAGATATTCTTACTTCTAGGGTTAGCTGCACAGTAAGTGTGCTTTATTCTGACTCATTCAATTTGGGGCTGGAGTCCAACCAGCATTACATTTTGTTTTTCAATTCCTTTTGTCAGGCAAATACTTATTCTTCTTTAATATCTTCTCAATTCTTCCCTCCTTAAACTAAGTCATCATGCCTATATTAAATAACAGGGCTGATCAGATTTTTTAGTTTTATTGGTACATACGTTGATCACTTTTTAGCAAGTTAATTTTTTAATAAGTGTCACTTAAATTTAGTTGTCTTCATGCCCATCATGTATCTTCGCTATTCGATTCCACTGTCCTATTTATAAAGTAAACTTTCTGATATCACTGCTTTGCCCATGTCTTTCTAATTTTATTATAACACCTTCTCCTCACTATTTTTCAATCTGATTTGCCACTGTCTTCCTATCCTGTTATCTGACACTGTTCACTTTCTCTCTCTTTTTTTTCTCTCTCAATCCGGTTCTTGCAACTTTCCCGCTAGTTTACTCATTCCATCTCCCTATTTGTCCTTTAGCCTAACTACTTAGCTTTGTTTTTCATCATACTCTCGATCACATATAAATAAAGAATTTGTTTAAATTATATCTACTTATCCCACCTTCATCGATAGTTTGGGGAAAATGTAGTACTACATACCCTGTCTTCAGTGTGATTCACTTAAATGACCCCTATCTATCTTTTTCTTGTTTCTTCTAAAAAATAGTACCCCTACAAACCCTCTTAACATGCACCCCCAAATCCCTCTTCCAATACTCCTGTGCCCCGTCACAGTCACGGTAGTTGCAGCTTTCTTGGCTCTGTCATGGTCATTAAATCTATCAGATAAGACACTTACTGTAGTCCTTATTAACATGAAGTGTAGTAGTCAATAAATAATTTAATTATGTAAGATAATACAAATAAGAGTACTTTTTTTTTTGCCAACAGATGCCCTTGAATCATCCCAGAACATTGGAAGACTAGAGCCCTTCACAGAGGTCGTGGTGAGTCCCCCAAAGAGTGACCTTGATTCATTGGATAACAACAAAGAGAATAACGTCATAGATCACATCTCTGATCGCAATAACATCTCCAGATTAGTTTCTAGCTGCTGACAAAGATAATGAACATTTAGGGATATTTACATCAGCATTAAGGACATTAACAAATCTGGTATTTGGTAGTCGAAAAGATTATGAAAATACGTCCTCAGATACTTCACTCAATCATTGCAACAATTCCAAAAACTCAAGCTACTCATCAATACAAAATATTGTAAAAAACAAAATAAATTTGTATGCAGGGTGCACCCTTTACAAATTACGTCTGTTGGGAAAGAGGTATTGACAGTTGTTTGTTCTATCACCCTTATAATGTGTACATTCATAAATCTAATTGGGGCACTCTAGGATAGAGCAACCACAAGATATAAGTACTGTTATAATATGTAAAGTAACAAAAGCACCTTTTTCCAAAACCAATTCGACTACTCCGTCATTTTTCCTCTGGTGACGAAGATATAAAGGTGAATAGTGTTGAACAGGGAACCACTAATGTTGCTTATGCTCGGCTCTGCGTCTTTGAGGACATGTACCAAGATCAACCTGAATCTTTGAAAGAGGTGTTAGCTCCAATAGCCAACTACTCGGCCCACAAATGCGCTGTGGTTACTGATTTGTTAACAAAGTTTCTTGGATTGACACCAGGTTGTAGAATAGTTCTGGAAGTGATCTCTGCAAACGGTGCCATGCTTCCTACTGAAATACAGATTTCTTCTATGCAGCCATGGGTGAGAATTTTCAATTTTTATTTCACTATGGATTAAGAATTTTTTATTGTAATAATTCTGTTATAACCAAACAAGGCTCTGATATATTCATTTATTCTTAAGTATCATCATTGCTGAGGATGCTACTGTAATGTTAATGATTTTCCCGACCCTTCTTTACTCTAAATTAGCATACAGTAGGCGCCTGCTTTATAGTGTCTCCACTAATACAACAGTTTGTAATTATATACATGTTCACTATGTTTGGCGCTTGTTTCGCTCTTCCCGTTTTTAAGCATGTTGCCCGCATTGAATGGCTTTGGCCGCTAGTTTTATGTTGGTAATTCAGTCTGTTTACAGTAGTGATGGGCACTATCAAATGATTTTAACTATCGTTTATTGAATGATGATTCGATTATTCATTCACTTTCATTTGACTACTTTTGTATAATTTTTTAGGCCTAGCTTTACTGCGCCCTTTATATATGATAATGTAAAATGTTATAAGGCTTGTATATGCATTTGAAAGATAAAAAAGACTATGTTCTGCTTTACACTAGCCATAATTGTTTAGTATTTTGTAATCCTTGTTTACACGCTCCGACCCTTTCCTTTTTTTGTTTCTTACTCATCTACTGTATTGGTTATTGTACAATCCTGGTTCTTTTCAGAATGAAGATTCCTCTATATGAACTTTGTATTTCGGAGATTTTTGGAAGACTCAACCAGAATGTCCACTCTCTTACTGAACAATAAAGCCGTGGTGACTCTATCTGTATTATCTTCTACAAGGGATATCCTAATTGAGATGCTACCTCCAAACCTAAAATATGCTATCTTTAATAAGAACTGTTCCATTAGGTGTAAGATAAGCCAAAAAAAGGATAATGAAACCACTAATTCACAAAAAATAGATAATGGAAACCACTAATCCCCAAAAACCAATGATGAAACTATTAATTCACTTTCTGGAACCAGCAAACCTGTAACAACAAAAGAATTTAAGTTTAGCAGGTTGGAATTTTTTATTTTATGATACTAGTGTCTAATAAAGTAATGTTTTTAAAAATCATATTACACCTGTTTGTTATTATAGTATTAGTTTTTTTTCAGCATTTTAACACCTGTCTAGGCTATTATGCATTTATATTGTCAAGATACGAATAAAGAAGGTAGAATTTAAAGGAAACATACCTGCATTTGCATGGAGGTAAAGTGGAAAACCATTTATCAAAATACCATCCTCAGTATTCTGTCAGGATTCAAACCTTGACCTTCCCTTCAACAGCAAATCAGACCAGACAAATTTGACACTTTATCCTGTGTGGCTTATTACCACATTTTAATCGATATCATTTTTAAACTAGCATGCTTAAACTGGCTATCAGTCAAATTTAGAAGAATAATAATATATTAAATATAATTTAGGAGTAATACCTACTTCATGTTTTCATTAACATGTAATTTTATTTTTGCTCAATATTAACATAACTTGTGCAGTATATAGGCTACTTTCTACATAAAGCTATTTTTATTAAAAATATAAACTTATTGTTGCAGTGGAATGCAAAAATTTTCACAGAATGTGCGACCACACTTGAACTAAGTCTTCTGTTATATTCTCCGTTATCTTCTCCACATTTACTTGATCACTCCGCCTTCACCTCTAATATTCTTATTCTTGGTTAGTATTCTGGTTTTATTTGTTTAGTAACATTTGGAAAGCTAAACATAGGCCTACCTTATAATTAAGTATCACATTAATCTGCTTAACTGACTTATTGAAGTATCAGTTGACAAATAAAACTTATCACCATACAAGTTAATATACATTAAACTCCTAACCATTCCATTTGGTAAAAGGCAAGAATAGCACACATGTTAAAGCACGGGTAGTTCATTTTAATAGTAAATGTGTTCTTTCAACACATCCACAAATTAATGCTTACAATACCTACTAAAAAAAACAGGTTTATTTAGAAAAATGATTGATGATTTGTGCCAAACTATCAGATCAACTGCGACCCTTCAAAACAGTTATTTGCTTAGTTTCCTGGTTCACACATCGTCGAAAAATGGAAATTAAAAATAATTCCCAGACTGATACGGGGATAAGCCGCAAACCAGATAACCTTTGCATGAATAATTGAGTGTTTACTGTATTTTATTTTAATGCCAGTGTCTTTAGTACACTTTTTTCAAAATTGGCAGTTCTGATCTAGACCATATGATTTATAACGCTTCAAAGCAAAGAAACTCTTTGTAGGAAAGCTTAAGATTTATTTTTTCTTTAATACAAGTCCACACTTCGATGATCAATACGGGGCTGTCCATAAATTATGTTAAGCTAATTTTTTTATCTTCCCCTTCCCTCCTTTTTGTTTTGTCATTCACACTATCACGTAACCCTTTCCCCCTATTTTAATAGTATTTTTAAAATGAGATCCTATATAATCCTTTTATTGAAAAGTGTATGTACATATTTGCCAAGCTCAACAACCGAAGTTAACGATTTGGCCATTGTTTATTTAAACGTGCATGCATTCTGGCTTATTAACAGAGACTTTGCCAATATGCTTAATATTTAATGTGACTTCACGTATTATCTGACTCTCACACCTCCCACACTCTTGGTCACTCCAAGCACTACAACCCCTCCCCATCCCCCTCATATGCTTACGTAGCTTATGGGCAACCCTTAAGTCAATTTTGTATTTTCACATAATTATAAAGTTCCATAGTTTTCCAGGAAACAACAAACTAAATGATATTGAAAATTCTAGAAACATTCTATATATACATAGAACAGCAAAGTATATCTTAAGGCTTTCTAAGAAAGCTTCATGTTATAATTATATCAAATATTAAATTACATATTTAATGTGTTATTTTTTTACCAACTTTTATTTTCTTGACAGGAAAAGCTGGCTCTGGCAAAAGTACACTGGCAAATGAAGTTTGCAAATTTCTCTCTAAATCCCCATACTTTGTTTATGTCCATCAAGTCCATTGTAAACATCTTAAAGGTATGTACTGCGTAGGGTTTCACTAAATTTCTGATTCCTTATAAAGCATTTATATTGGTAGAATTTGGAAGTAGTACTATGTAGACCTTCTTCATATGTTTTAAAAATTCATGCACGTGTAGCGCCAAAATAAAAAATGAATATTTATCAAGGCTGTCCAAAAGATCCAGGGACATTAACCATTTTTGGAGCCCCTTTCACACCATATCATTAAAACAATTATATATTTTTTATTTTTGTTTACCTGATAGCAAAAACTGTCAATGAAAAAAATAAAAAAGTTTTGTTCCTTTTAAAAAACCAGGGTCATAAAATCAATAAAATAAGAGATTTTGGGAAATTTGGGTCCCCTGTTTCACAAATACCTGTGAAAACTTCCCCTTTTGCATTCCCTCATTTCTCCCTATTTCTATTAATTCATCATATTTACATATCTCAGGCCTTTCCAACTGGCGGCCCTTGGCAGTATATTTTGTGACCCCGACCATTAAAAAGTAAAAAAAAAAAAGTCATCCATGAATTCCTTAAACTTGATCAAACTTAAATTGTGTTAAATTTATTACATGTATTATTTGTTGTACTATACTTAATATCAATTATTATGTAATAATAATATATTATAATATATAATAATATTATTTACTAGTCTATAGACTTAATATATAACAGTCATCTGTTTAATTTATCCGAAAATTGAAAATACTGTACATTGTGCCCCAACAACTGTCTAGGAATATAAAATGAGGCCCTTAGCTAACTTCAAGTTGGACAGTCCTGACTTATCTAATCCAAAATAATTGATTATAAATTGTTGAATACATTTGAAATTTATGTATAAAGTTTGAAATTTTAATAACATGAAAAAAATGTAACACATATACATTATCGTAAGCATTCCTTGGTCAAGGGACTAGTTATAAAGCTACAAATTAAAAGTTATAAAAAGGGGAGAAGGGGATTCATAGGTTATTAAGAGTGTTTTTTTTAGCACTCTGTCTTACTACCTTCAGGTTGTATGCATATATACTAATTATGCTAATGAGCTAAGGGTGAGTAAGGTTGAATTTAGAGGAAGTGTACCACATTTGCATAAATGGAGAGTGGAAAACCATTTTGGAAAAAAAATCTCAGTACACCCAGCGAAGCTTTAAAAGCCCAATCCTCCCTATTATTGGCAGTTTAATCTTAACACAAAAATGACTCCTTAGACTATGCGGCCACCAAAGCAGGTATCAAGAGTTCACAATAAGCGAGTAGCCAAGTGATAATTCTGTTATTTGCATGTTTAACAAGTATAAAAACAAAAATTGAAAAAAAAATTAATGGAATCGTCTTCAATTACAAATATGAAATTATTCTAGCAACTAGTAATGACCGAAAGGTTTTTGAAGCATATATAAATTGTAGGTTAATTTATACTTAACATTTTTACACAATTAAAGATTGTATATAAATATGTAATGTACATTTAGTGCAAGTAATCTGTGAGGTCCACACTTATATTCATTTGCAGGTAAGAATGTAGAAACACTCATGAAGCTGTTTACACAGGCGTTGTCACAATGTGTCTATTATCAACCAGCCGTGATAGTGTTGGACGATCTGGACGCTCTTCTCCCTATTTGTGAAGGAGACGAGGTTTCGCAAGATGAACTCTACCACAGCAGGAAATGGTATAAAAACAGTCACTCATGAAGCTATTGTCACAATGTGTCTATTATCAACCTACTGTGGCAGTGTTGGATATGGAAGTGGTTTCACAAGTGTGACTCTGCCGCAGCAGGTAAAACTGTAGACACATTTTTATTACTGTTTTTATGTGAGATATTATTTGTTGAAAACAAAAAAGAAATATGTTTATTTCAAGTATATGTCACTGTTTTTCCTTCTGTGAATTTGGGGTTGAACTACATTATCTACTTTAACGCCAATAGGATTGGTCTAATTTATTTTGGATGCTAATGAGGGTTGGTGATGACATTTAATTTGTCTTTTTTTAAAATTTATTTTATTCACGTGAATAAGCAAACACACCAAAAATTCACAAGCAGGTTTTTACAACAAACTTTTACTAAGCAGCTTGGAAAACAGATTTAAAGTTCATTGTAGCACTTTTAAATAGATAACACATTAGCATAATTAAATCAAATTAACTTTTGTCTACAAACTGGATGCTTGGCCTTTTGAATATTAATAATAAAAATGATCAATTTTGTTGCTTTTAAATGTGAGCATACAATATTTAAATCATACATAATATTTTTCAGAAACAGTATTATTGTTATTAATTGCCTTTGTAGCTTGAGAATAAAAAAAAAGTCTCAACAGCACTCTTACAATTTTCTTCTTAACATTCCAATCACAAAAAAAGTTCCCTTAGTTGAATACATTTTTTATATCTTGGCTCTTTTAAGAATTGTACATCTAGTAAACCAACATAAATAGTTTAAAATATACACATATTCTAGCCATAATTTTAAAATCCATATTACTATACAAATAAAATTTAAGTAAATGTGTTACTATTATTAGTAAAAAATTTCTTTTACCAACTTTTTATAAATAATTTTAATTTTTTATTTAACAAAATCTAATGTTTTTGCTTAAAAAAATTAAGGCTTTCTAGAAATAGGTCAATAAAGATATTAGATTATTTCTATGTGCATTTTATTAGTTTGCATCTAAAACAAACTAAAGACCTAACTGAAATAAAAAATCATCTTTTTCCTCTGTAGATTGGGAAGTCACTTAGTAGAACTTCTTGAAGCATACCAGTCACTCCACTACATTACAGTCATGGCAACAGCTATGTCTATTCACAAACTGCACTCTTCTATCATATCACCTCGCGGCCAACACATCTTCAAAACTATTTTGGACATTCCAGAGCTGGATAAGGTGAAGCACTAATAATATAATAATCTGCTTCAATGGTCACATTATCTAAGGCAGAGGTTTCTATCTTAAAAGTGCCATATGGCCACAATTGAATCCACAAATTTAAGGGCTAGTCACATCGTAAATGGCTAATTTTGGTTAAACTATGCAAAAATGCCATCAGGTGTTTAGCTGTGAATAAAATAAGAAATAATTTAAACATGTTTAATTACATACTAAATTAATTTTCTGACCAAAATATACTATCTTTGAAACGTTAATATAATATAACAGATGTAAAGATTAAATTAAACATGAACATTAGATGGAGCTTTCATGTATTTTCCCATGCAAGTCAAAACTGCTTGTTTCTTGGTTTAAAAGTAAAACATCACTAATTTTACCACAGCAATTTATTTTTCCAAGAAACTTTGGGGCCGCAAAAAAAGGTATGCTGGAAACCCCTGATATAAGACACTATTTTAAATTGTAAGAACTCTTGTTTTGAAATAATTTAATAATGTTGAAACACTATTAATATTAATATACTTAATAAAGTAATACTTTCTAGCTGGATCGACTGGAAATATTGAGTAGTATAATCTCTCAAAAGTCGTTCAATAGTACATCTTCACTTGATTTGGACACTGTGGTTAACAGAACTGAAGGCTATGTGATACAGGACTTGGTCGATATTGTGGATAAAGCAACATTTCATTCTTTGAGAAGATCAGGTAACTACCTAGCCTATTTATATTATTTAGTACAATTATTCAACTTATTGTTTGTTCAGACTTTCTTTAGCTCACACTTTTTTAAGGACCTGGGATGAAGAAGGTGATAAGGCATCACACGAGCATTTACATGGAAATTAGATAGGGCATTGTATAAAACAACACACCAGTGCCAGATTCCAACCACATCCTGGGAGTTTAGTAGGTTAGGTAAATAAGCTGACTTTGAACTAACCTAGCCAATCATTTGTACTTGAGCTTACTAATAATTAATAATAATAAAACTTAAAAATTTACAAACAGCAGAGGGTTCACTTAATATATGAGGGGAAAACTAATCGGTGAAACACTTATCTTTTTAAAAGTGGTGAAAACCAACCAAATCATTCTATGTGCTTGAAAAATTTCTAAATTAATCATTTATACTTTCTGATGTTGGGAAGATTGAGGTTTGAATCCCGGTCAGGTCTACTGAGGGTAGTTTTACCTAACGAGTTACCCACTCTACTTCCACGCAAATGCTGGTAGATTACCTTTAATATATTTCCTTCCTCATTCCTACCCCAGTAGAGTAATTACAGGTAGTAAGATGCAGTAATAATAAAACAATAATTTATAGATTAAGAGTTTTAATTAAATGTGTTCATCATATCTAGAATATAATAGTGCTGTATAATATCAAAAAGGGAGATAGATTATTTTGGTGTCCTCCTAATAACACTAATCACCCAATTAGGAAGTTAATAAACGAATAATATTGGTACTGCTTCTACGGCTACAAAATGTAAGCCACAGAAATTATTTAGATGAAACTCTTAATTTCAGGGTGACCGGCCAGTCTAGGGGTAAGGTGTCAGACTTCTGTACTGGGGCCGGGATTCAATCCCTTGGTCTAGGCACAATTTATCTGATAGCCGGAACCCTTCCTTCACCCCTGATAAGACGTGTATTAATCACAACTTGTGAATGTGTGGAATGCCAGGCCTCCACTGTGGTTCGATTCCATGTTAAACTGTAGGTCCTCCATTTCATCTCACAATCACCCTACCATTACACATTACGTAAGTGTGTACAACCCAAACAGGTATTAAGACGCGTGTGATGATGATGATGATATATAATGATGATATGACATGACATAACAACAACAACAACACACAATCTTTATTTTCGCTTCCCATCTGAAGTGTAGCTATTTACATGATGCTACCTTTAACTATTCAATAAAGCCAAATCCTCTTATCAGAGAAAAAAGTTAGAGCAGTATTTTCTTGGGAAGATGTACATATAAGTTTTTTGCACTAATGTGTATTTGGTACAGTCTGGTCTTAGCTTATAGCTAATATTCATAGGAAGAGCCATTTAGAAAATACAAACATTTTTTTTCGCAAAAATTGATAACATATTTTTGTTTTATTCGTGTATTTTTATAGGTATTGATAATATATAATAAAAATGATTACTGCAGATCACATGATTTGATGTTTGAATACTTAAAAAGTAGATCTCGTAACTTTTCTAGTTGTTATCTAAGGTTCTTCTTATGAAAATTAGACTATATATGTTTCAAACCAGCCCTAGAAAGAGCTCCCTTTTCTATACCTTCTTTATCTCCATATCATACCCTCCTACACTCAACACCCAATTTGCTCTTTCTCCCTCCCCACCTCTCGTTTCCGTGTTCTAATCACACATTTCACAAACAACGTCCAGACAAGTGGGGAGGAGAGTAAACCATGATTCATCCAACACTAGAAACACTATAGAGCAAAGAAAAATAGCACTATACAACAAGCTTGAAATTGCCGAGCCATTGCATGAATCTTCCGAGCTTGCTTGAGTTTCAAAGCTCACACCTGGTACAAACATTCGAGTACTCACAGTTCCCTAATAATAATATATTTATGTATTCGCTTGTGTACAGCATGATTTGGAAGACTACACATCAGCAAGCTGTTGTGTTTTCTGTTTCAGTAGTTAAAAGGGAACATCCACTTCTCATAGACAAGATTTTGAAGAAGCAATAGATAATTTTGTGCCACTCTCTTTACGAGGCGTACAATTTTTCCATGACTCTTCAAGATCATGGGATGATGTGGGTGGACTGAAGGATGTAAAGCAGATCCTTGTTGAGGTCCTGCAGTGGCCATCACAGGTGAGCATTTGCTTTACAATTTGATTGATACATAATTAGGGTGTGTGTGAATTGTTAAAAATTTGTGTTACAATCATTTCTTAGTAGTATTTCAAACGTGGCTCAAACATATTCCCATAGCTCGAAAAATACGTGTAGTTGGAATTTTTGATTTCATCTCAAAAGTTTAAAGTTTAACTTGATTCAATTTTAAGCTATAATTTCATTTGAGCACATTTCCTTACTATTTTCTTTTGTCTGACTGAAAAATATTTAACTTTGACAATTATATTTAATTTAGTTGAATATCTTAATTAATATAGCTATACATTTTTTTAACAAGAAAGATTCATTCTTAAAAAAGGTATATATCAATTATATTTCAATGTATAAGCCATGGTTGATAAGAGATTAGTTTGTCATTGGTATGCATCATCACTCGTGGTGAATTATTGAAATATTTTTAATCAATAGATATAGAAATAGGAGGAGCATGTTAGTTGTCACGAGGAGAAACAAGATTAGGAATGAAATTACCAGGGAAATAGTAGGGGTACAGGGAGTACAAGAGATAGTAGAGAAAGCAAGACTGAGATGGTATGGTCATGTAATGAGGATGGAAAAAAAAAGAGGATGCCAAAGAAAAGGTTGGAAATGAAGTATTTAGGAAAAAGACCGCAAGGGAGTCCAAGAGACGGGAGGAGCAGGTAACAAAAAATGTTCAAGAGAGAGAAGAAGAATGGAAGAAATTAAAGGAAGAAAATGGAGGAAAATAGAGAAAATAATTCCTAGAGAATAGTTATATGTGCTTTTATATCCACGCTTGGATGTGGGTGTTTGTTTCAAAATAAAAATAAAAACTGGTGAAATATTTAGATTTCCTAACTAATTTATATACGAGGACTAATATCTAGGGTTAAACCAATATGACTGCACCTGCTCATTGTGGATTCAATTGTGGCTCTCGAGCACTTTTAAGTTGAAAACCCTTGACTTAGACAGTTTAAATTTCTATTAATATCAACACACAGGCGGCAAATCGTAATTACAGCACTGTCATTATGGGCGAGACCACAATTCAATTACTTTTAATCAGTTGAAAAATGACACCTGGACTTGGGAATTGAACCCAGGACCTTTGGCTTAGCGTACCAATGCTCTACCACTGAGCTATCAAGGATTTGTGCCATGCTCAGGATCATTATTCACCGATTGTTTTAAGGTTGAGTCTGTAATGGACATTTAAAAATCGTCAGCTACATATGAGCGATCAACATAGAGCATTGGTGCACTAAGCCAAAAGTATCAAGTTCAATTTCTGTGTCCAGGTGTAATTTTTCAACTAATTTAAAATGATACATTTTTATTATATTGTGTACTCCATGAAGGTTTAACATTCATTCTCATTCCCGCTCAAATCCTGTGTGTTCACAGTATCCAGATGTGTATGCACAGTGTCCATTGAGACACCAGTCAGGTGTGTTGTTGTATGGAGCTCCTGGTACTGGCAAGACTTTACTGGCCGGAGTGGTGGCCCATGAATGTGGACTCAAGTTCATCAGCGTCAAGGTATTCTGTCTTGCTAATAATAATTTTTTTGTGATGACACACTTTTGAACACATCTCTGCTTGAATAACATCATCTTATTTAAAAACTTGCAAGAATTAAGGAAAACTGCACAAAACCGATTTCGTATATCAGAAACCTTTACTCATATAAATTATGTCATATTGAATTAAATTCTCAAAGTGAAATTTTAAATTGGCATTTTTTAACCATCCTCCCTCCCCAAGAAGTTGCAATGTTAATATAATCACCAATCCTTTTGCTATTGGAATAATCATTCATTGTATTCTAAATTTTTAGTATTTTTTTTATCATTCGCCAAACTCATTGTTAATTTAAAATCAATGGGTATCCAGGAGCATGAAGCTTTTATGTTAATTAGTAAGATTACATTCTAACTGTTTTAGGGGCTAATAACCTCATTATATTATAATGATAGAAAATATTTCAGTATGTTAATATATATTTGCAGGGACCAGAACTGCTGTCAAAATACATTGGCGCCAGTGAAGAAGCTGTTCGAAATATATTTCAAAAGTTAGTACAAAATTCAAATTTCACAATATTGCTATATAAATACACTGGCCTGTGAAATAAAACTTTTTTTCTGCTGTCTCGTATGTGAAAGGTGATTTTAACTAATTCTGACATGCTAAATTTAATGCTGAAGTGCATTTACCTCTATCATGGTTTTTATACAAATCACAAAAATAATGCTAAAAAGGTAGATTTGTAGTGTAATAAAGAGTGTTATGAAATTAAAAAATTAAAAACGACATAAACTATTTGTTTCTACTATATTAAACTGAGTACCTACATACCTTTAAAAATGATCAGTTTCTGAAGATAATAATTTTTTCTTTGCTTGGAAGGAGGGCTTCCATGATTTATGTTTATACCCTTGTTGCATATCTTCTCTTTTCAAGTACCATACTTAGTCCAATAGCATTGCTACGTTCCACCATCCCTGGTATCTTCTCTCCATCTCCTTTATTTACTGATGAAATCTTTCACCCTGTTCTTCACTCAGTGTTCCCAAACTATCAGGAAAGTAGTCAAGGTGAAAGTGCAAAAAGTACTTTATATTTCTGTATTTTTACTACGGATAAAAATTAGTCATAGCCCATCCAAAGTTAAATCTAAAAACCTTATTTTTGGTTTGTTAAAATGCCTGAAATAATCAACGAATTTAAAAGTTGAATCAAAGTTAAAAGACGAGCTAAATCTTGAATTGAATTTTTTTTTTTACCTTACCTTTTATAAAAAAAAATCTTTTGAGAGAATTTTTGTTATTTCCATAGTTTTTATGAAGTCCCTATTTTGGTCCATTTTTTTACCTGAAAGTTAGGGCTGTGGAATCTGAGTCGGAAGCAGTCGGAAGCAATTTTGGGTGGTCTGCGTCAGTAGAAATTTACATACTCCACCTTCACAAGAAAAAAAAATTAGAAGTTATAATAATTTTTTCATGGTAACTCTATCATTTTGATTCTACCCTTTTTTTTATTCATTTGGGCCAATATTTTAAATTTGAATTGACAAATTTATTCAAATGTAAATTCACAATCTCAAAGAAACTTTCCTGTGAAATCATCTGTATTGGAGAATTTTAGTGCAGTACATTTTTTATTGTTAATTAATATATTTAACAGTTTCTGAAGTAGTCGGACAGTAGAGAAATAGAGGAGTTGGAAGTTGGACGGTAGAAAAATATAAAAGTCAAGAGCTAAGAGTCAAAGGCTTGGTGTACCTACCCCCACAGCCCTGCTGAAAGTACCCAAATGTGCCTAAAATAGACCTGAATATGAAGTATGAGCCCTGTCCATGTTTTAATTCCATATGTCAAAATTGTCATATAATGGACTTGGTAGATGGCTCTTTTTCATTAAATGTAATTTGCTTGTTCTATGCAAGTACTTTAAATTGCTCTACAAAAGTTAACAGCAGCATGAGTCCTGTTGGTAATTTCTTCATCATGAAACCTGTTTTTGATATTCCACTACCAAGATATTAAAAATTTTTGACAATACCTAGGCTAATTCTATGATTTTCTTTGTTGGTTTTAGAGCTCAAAGTGCTAAACCTTGTGTCCTATTTTTCGACGAGTTTGACAGTCTTGCACCGAGGTAAGTTAAAAAAAAATCCTTGATATCATATTAAGACCATTGATGAGCGACAGTATTTGAACATCAGATATTTCTTTTGGTTTATCAAGATTGTACAGTATTACCAGTAATATGTATAGTGTACCCTGAACGGTATCAAGCTTACCTTGACACATTACACTATGGTGCAGCTTACAAAATAAGACTGCATCTATGTGTAAATCCTTTAATTAAAATGTTAAATGTTAATGTGATTAACTAGGATAGTAATATTAAGGCTTTTCTTTAACATTCGCTTTAGCGAAATGGCAGTTCTTTTGAAAAACAGGCAAGAAAGCCTATTTTTGACGCTATCACTATGAAATGTTAACTAGTTTGAGTTTTTATGAAACGGTATTCTGATTGTCTCTCAATACCATATATTGTCTCTTATAACAATTTTCAGTGATTCCATTGTGCTTTAACACATGTACACGTGTGACACATACAACGCTCTAAAATTTAATATTACCTAATGGCTCTTAAGGTGTATATACACATTTATGTTCAAGTTTATAGTTAATCAACCATAACCTGACTAATGCTAGCATTGTTTAAATTGAAATAAACATATATATCAAACAAATTTTCTCCAAATAGTCTTAGTTATTCAAAGCTTCAATTTAGCTAAGCTTACTTATTTAATGAAATACATACACTTAACCATGCGAGGAAATTAACTTTGAAGAAAATATAGCCATTTACTGGGTTCATACGTCAATTAAATTAGACGTAGGTTAAAATGGTACATGAACATGGGACTTGAACTCAAGACCTCTGGCTGGGTTTATCAATGCTCTACCAGCTATCCAGAATTAGTCCTAAGCTTAAGCTCCACAACTTAAGGCAGATTCTTATGATGGAGGTGTGTATTCATTAACCACTGGCAACACAGGGTTGGGATTTACACTGCCTCTCATATCATATTTAATTTTACATGGTTGGCGATATTCATAATAGGTGGAAATTAACTTTTATATAGATTTAGCCATGTACTGGGATTATACTTCATAGTTCATTTAAAATAATTATATCCTCTACAGTTAAATATACGCTTTATGATTAATATATTTAATTTGATTGAAGTATACATATTACTTGTTTAATAAATATTTCAACCACATTTTAATATTATAAAAATTATACACTGGTAAATCAATGGTGGTACATACCTACTAACTTTTATGTTAAAAATAAACAGCAAAATTTGTGTTCCGGATCACATTTTAATTTTTTTTATAAACATAAATAATTGAGTTTAAAATTGTCAAAATAAAATTGAAAAAAAAATTGGCTAATATATATGATGTAGGATAGTATTACTTTATATTATAAATGTTTAAAAAACAAAAATAATATTTTATATTTGGAAAAATCTCAATAGTTTTCACTTACCTGTGGAGATAGTTTACGAAGTGTTCAACATTGGTTGTAACTCGCATTGGTGGCCTCATGGTATAACGCGCTACTCTCTTGTTTAACTAGACTGGCGAAAATAGGATGATTGGGGTTCGATCCCGGTTGGGTGCACTGAGGGTTTTTTTTTCCTAAATGGTTTCAACTCTCCCTCCACGTAAATGCGGGTGAATTTCCTATAAATTAAGCCTTCCTAATCCCTAACCCAATAGTGTATAGGCGTATAACCCGAACAGATGGTAAGACGTGGTGCTAAAATAAACCATTGGTTGTAATGTCTGGTCAGGCGTGGACATGACAGCACAGGGGTGACGGACAGAGTAGTGAACCAGCTGTTGACCCAGTTGGACGGAGTGGAGTCTTTACAAGGGGTATGGGTGATAGCAGCCACAAGCAGGCCAGATCTACTGGATCCTGCCCTACTTAGACCCGGCAGGTTGGACAGAGCAGTGCTTTGTCCTCTTCCTGATGAGGTAACAACTTGGCTCTAGAAATTGAATGTCTGGCATGTTTATTAAGTTAGAGATGGTTTGAATAAACTTTTTTCTCAAATCTAAATCATCTCTGAATCATGAATTCAAATCTTAATTTTGCCTGCGAATCTCTAATTTGAATCTTCACTTTAATCTCTTTCTCTTAAATCTGAAACTTCATTTTACTTACAAATCTAGAATATGAATTTGAATCTCAGAAAACATTGAGTCCTGAGGAGAACACTTTACCCCAAGACCACCAAGGTCAACCACCTTCCCTGTCACTTCCTCCAAATATGTGTAACAAAATACCTCAAAAAGCGAAAAGAGGTTTTCCTTTAAGAGAATGTGTTTTGATCATAAGAAGAAAACTAATTGTCTGGAGTCTGATTGTTGGGCTTGTCATATAGTTATGTTTGGCTAAACCAATATAAACCATATTAATTTGAGATGGGTCGAATCCAAATGTCAAATCTGAATTTTGAAGTTTATTTCGAATCTATAATACAAGTCTGAATCCTTGAATCTTTAGAAATATACACTTTAAGTTAAAGTAAGATTATTTAAAATTGATTTAAAAAAAGGTTGTTTGGTGACATTGACAAATTATATTTGGTTTGTCATGTCTATTACATCAGAAACAACAAATAGATCACTCTTTTTAGTAAATTAATACAACCTTATACTCTTTTGTAATTTTGTCACTCTCCCAACTAAAAAAAAGTCTCTATAATTCCTTTTACTTGTTGATAAAATTGGTGTAATACCATAGAATTCAAATATTTGAATGTCCCATCATTAAGATGAAGATGTAGAATATGCAAGAAAAGGCCATTGTTTTTACAGTTATTATAGCAAAATATTTTTTTGGCCAAAATCAATCAAATATTGCTCCAGTAGAAACATAGAATTTAATTTTCTTCACATGGTAATATCAACATTAGGCCCCTAGTTGAATGTTTGTCATGATCATAGTGGCATTAGACGAGAAACTTTTAAAATGAAGAGAAAAAGTGGTAATTCATTCCAGGACATCCTTGACAGATATTCAAGAACTGTTGATATCACCATGTGAAGAAAATTAAACTCTACATTTCTACTGGAGCAGTCTTTTATTTATTTTAGCCAAAAATGTTTTGAAATAAAACTGCAAAACACATACCCTTTTTCCACCTTCCCTGCATAACCACCTTAATAATAGGTCTAAAACAACCCACTTAAAAAAAATTTAGATTTTTTTCTGAATCCTCACATCTTTAATGTCTTTAAAGATTAAAAGATTCAACTAACCCATTCCTGACATTAATATTAAATAATCTTATGTGTGATTATTTTAGATATACACAAAAATAAATAATTGTAAGAAAATATTCAGGTTAGTTAAACCTCTTAGAGCATTAATTTATATCTTGTGATTGAGTATATGTCTGCATCATACATTGTTCTAGGAGGACCGCCTATCTATTCTACAATCTCTAAGCCGACGTTTAACTCTAGATGCTGACGTTGATCTAAAACAGTTGGCAGTAAGTACTAAAGGCTTCACAGGGGCGGATTTGCAAGCCATACTTTACACGGCACAGCTCATGACCTACGATAGCAAACTCAGCACCACAGGTTATTGTCATATAAATAATGTATTTATGTTCTTAGAATAATGTGCTTTATTAATTTCACTTTTTCAGTCCTTGGTTTTATATACTGCTTCATTGACCACATGGTCTAGGGCGTCACTCTCGTGTTAGACTAGACTGCTGATGACAGGGAGATTAGGGTTTGAATCACGGTCAGATGTACTGAGGATTTTTTCCCTAAAATGTTTTTTACCCCCTTTACACAAATGCGGGTACATTTCCTCTAAACCCAACTTTTCTCATCCCTAATTCACTAGTGTAATTAGTGTATATGGGTATATCCTGAACAAGTAGTAAGATACAAAAAAAAAATCAGTTCAGGTTGCCTTTCTTCCCAATCCTTAACATTACATTATTTTACAGTGTTTTCAAGCTGTTTTAATATACTGGTAAGTTACTAAGCAATCATTCGTTTTTATAAATTTTCATTAAATACTTTAAAACAATCTTTAATCTCATAAAAATACACCTGCTGTAGTGGTAAGGCGTCACACTTGCAATAGACTGAGCTTCCAATGGCAGCATTCGAATATCAATCGAGTGTACTGAAACTATTCTTTCCTAATATTTTACCCATTCTTCCTCCATGCAAATGTAGTTATATTTCTTATAAATTCTGCCTTATTCATTCTTAATTTTTGTGTACCTAAATGTGTGGATAGCCTGGATGGGTAGTATGACGCTGTGAACAAAATAACCTATTGTGTTACGTTAAATTTGATTGTTTTAGTGTAAATTTAAATATATAATCTAAGACAAATATACTCCTAAACAATCGTCAATCAAATGGCTGAATAATAATAATATTTAGCACCGCGTCTTACTACTCGTTCGGGTTATACGCTTAAGTACTAATTACACTAATGGATTAGGAATTGGGAGGTTGAATTTAGAGGAAGTGAACCCGCATTTGCATGGAGGGAGAGTGGAAAACCATTTAGGAAAAACCACCCCCATTTCACCCGACCGAGATTCGAACCTCAATCTCCCCATCCTCGGCGGTCGAGCTCAACACGACTATTGCGTTAGCCAACTACGCCACTGAGGCGGGTAATAGCTGAAAAGCTTAATCATGTCATGTGTGTTTATTACAGGTGAGGGCCTGAAATATAATTTACCCGATCTACTGCCGTTGAGGGAAGAACAAGCGAGTGGTTCAGACACAGCAGTACAGGTAAGATGTTCACATGCCAAACATGTTTAAATAGCAAATAAAATATTCTACTCGCTAGAAGCTTTTGATCCCAGAATACTGATGGTTGTAACATATTTTAATATTTTGAAAGTTAAGAAGATTTCACACCCATTTCAATACTAATTTCTTTTGAACACCTTATATATTTGATTAAATTAAAAAATGTGTATTGAACAAGATTATGAATCCTGAACCTTTGTCTGGCACCCTTGTTTAACCAACCAACCAACCAACCAATTTTCATGGGAACGGCTTTTCGTATAACTATAATGACTAGTAAGATGCAGGAACAAATCAAAAATCAACTATTTGAATAAAGAAAAATATGGCGCCAAACACCTGTATTTAATAAACACTTAAAGGTGGATAGACCTACACACATACCAGAAAAATGTAAGCCTTTAAGCTCACATTCAGAACATAAGCCAAAACATCCCCTAATCTAGGTAAACCCCTATCAGCTGGTGCAAAATTCCCCGCTTTCTCTTTTACTATGAGTCAATAACTCTAAGCTGTATTTGACATTCCTGGGATTCTTGTGTTTAATTGAGATTGTTAAGTTAGATTTGAAGTGAGTAGAAACTTGAAAAAATTAACAATATACTGTATAAACTTTGAACTGTCCATATATTTCCTTCTAAAATTCGAATTAAATGTTGCTTTTTACTATTGATTTAAATAAGAATTTCATGGGGAATAATGATGGGTTCGAATTATCCGATTATTCAAACTAACCCACTTCAAATTAGTCAGATCCTACTGTATTTATTCCTTTCAATGCAACGCTCTCCAACTTGCAGTGTCTCACCAGGAATGTGTATTTTACAACCATACAAAGTGAATACAAAATTTATCTTCTCAAGCTGAAAACTGTGTTTTGAAAAAATGTATAAGTATTAATTAATTTATAAAATATCAATAGTATTTAAAAATATACTTATTCTACATGAATACCCTAGGATGAATCAAGAATGGCTAAAAAAAAACCTAAAAA
The DNA here is from genome assembly GCA_033556935.1 of Timema podura. Lineage (NCBI taxonomy): Eukaryota > Metazoa > Arthropoda > Insecta > Phasmatodea > Timematidae > Timema > Timema podura. Next base: position 58,516,266 of record JAVRXN010000011.1, read on the forward strand.
TGACTAAAAAACACCTAAAAATGCATACAAATGATTTGAAAATAACGCAAACCAAGAAAATATACAGTTCTACAACAAGGGGATCATGAGCAGAGTGTATATACTTATGTGGAAAAAAAAGTTAGCATGTCATCAAAATCCGGGCTCTCGGCATAATATTGCAAACAGCACATTTATAAGCATTCCACAAAATGTATATTTTGACAACCATTCATTATGAAATTAATGCTCTGTAATATTTACGACAATCTACTTTCATTACATTTCTGATTGAATTTCTGTTGTTGATTTGTGTACATATATTGACTAGGTTTCTAGCTTCTAATCAAATTTTTTTTTTTTTAATTTTCATGGAAAAGTAATAAAACGTGATAAAAGTAGTCTTATGTAGGTCTATGGTTTTATTTGTATAACTCACTAAGATTGGTTTCTTTATTTTCGCATGATGAGAGTCAGCGTTTTGAGTTAAGGAATAAAAGGTTTCATGGTAACATTTTTTCTTGCCATGTCGTAGTAATTGCAAGTTTGTTTGAGTTTCTTTTGAGTGTTTGAAATGTAGATTTATTTGTATTGACTTTGTGGGCCATTCAAAGCTGTAATTTCTTACAAACCCTTTCTTAATGTAGAATCACTATTTGCTTGCTTCTAATTGAAACTGTAGGGGGTTCTTATATCAAATAGATTCAATCTAAGAAATACACTTATACATATTGTATAGATAAAATGATAAAAGTTTACAAAACTCAAATAACCATTTTCTTCAGGATTTTAATTGTAGGTTATATTATATAAGCTACTAAGCATACATCTAAGAAGTTCAAAATTGAGGGCTTTGATAGATAACAAAACTATATTTGATTTTTTGGTTCATAAAACTGTAAGTTTGACATTTTTAGACATCTGACGCCCAAATACTTGACTTGTCTTCATCTATTGCTAATACCAAAACCATTTTATAGCTTACAGCAATCTCGGCCACTAATTTATACATCCCTACACATTAAAGCAAAAAATACCAGCTAAGCTCAAAGATACATTTTTGAGAGTTTCTAAATATGTTAAACTCATCAATTAATTTTTCAATTATAACATATTATAAAATTAAAATAATTAATTGAACATTTTGTTGCTCTTTAAATATAATAGAAACTTATCATCATTAACCACAACCGTTTCTAGTCTATGGCTGGGTCAGTTTAGTAAAAGGCCTCCATCTTCCGCTATTATTTCACCATTCTTCTCCTCTCACTTGCACACTTTGTTATCTAGTGATAAATAAAATGATAAAATATTAGGAAAATGGTAGAGCACAAATAAAAGTAACAACACTGACACATATTTACACACACTTCAATATTTCGATGCTATTGTAGCATCTTCCTCAGAAGTAGTAATTAGACTAATTACCATTTTCCTAATATTTTATCATTTTATTTATCACTAAATGTTTTTGCTCAATGCACTTTTTTCATATATAACACTTTGTTATCTGCCACTCCCTCTTTTTCTTGGCCTTTCCTGCACTCTGTTTACTACGTAATTAATTTTCATCATTCTCTTTGGTATTCTCTCCATTTCCATCTTCATTACATGCCCATAACATCACAGTCTTGATTTATCTGCTATCTCATGCACTCCCTGTACCTTCACTCTTGCCCAAATAGCATCATTCCTAATCCTGTTTCTTCTTGTGACAGTTAACATGCTCCTCACAAACGTCATTCCCATGGCCTCCACATTCCTAGTCTCTCTTACATTCAATGTCCATGTTTTTGCTGCATTTGTGACAATGGGTACTAAGTACGTCCTATACAGCACTCCCTTACAAACTAACGTTTAGTAGTAGTACCAATACAGTAGGACCCTGCTTTACAGCATTCTGTATTACGGTGTTCCGCTAATACAGCAGTTTTCAATTATATCCATCAGCGCTTATCTCGCTCTACTAGTGTTCTTTGGTTTGACGCACACGGTAGATGGCTTTGGCCGCCGTTTAGTGTTGGTAATTCATTCTATTTACAGTAGTGATGGGCACTATTGAATTATTTTAACTATTGATTATCAAATAATAGAAACTATCAAATGATCATTAGATTGTTTTTATTTGTTTCATTTGGCTGAAATTACCTATTGTCTATCTTGTATGATAGTGTAAACATTTTATTAGAATTTTATATGCATTTGAAATTTAAAAAAGGTTGTTTCGCTCCACAGCAAGGCTCTGGAACCTTACTTTACTATGAGTATGAGTAATATGATAAAACTTTAATAAGTAAGAATCAAATCATCCAATACATAATTTATGTACGTTTATGAATCTAGAATGTACCATGTTTCCCATAAAGTAGGCTGCTCTTTTCCTAACTTTAATCTTGATGTCATTTTCACAATAACCCAGATTGCCAGTAATGGAGAGGTTTAGTTTCAAATCCTGGTGAGTGGGTGTTTTTTTTTTTTATTATTAAATAATTTCTTACTTTCCTCCACACAAATGGATGTACATTGGCCTGGACACTAGACAAGTAGTAAGATGAAGTTCAGAAACATAACAAACATTTAATTTTTAAGATGCTGACATGTAAAAACTCGCAAAAATTTAGAAAAAAACACTCTCAGTACACCTAACTGGGATCCAAACCCCTGTATCCCTGTCCCCGCATTTCCAGTTTATTACGAGTGTGATGCTTTGGACACCTATGCGTTTTCCTTTTTAATTATGTTGTGTGTATTCTCGTCCTTTCAGTATTACTTGTGATATAGTTCTAAGTTTATAATGTACACGTAGAGGTTTGGCGTACTACTAGTTGATCAGCCAGGGTTTTATCCCAGCCAACTACATTGAATATATTTTCACAATATTGGGTTATCCTCTCATCAGTTAAAACACGATTATAATTCCTTAAAATCATCATCATCATCCTGTTTACTTAAGCTTATTGCTTATAATTTTCTACTGATATTAAACTTTGCAGCTTATTTTATAGCTATATAATGACTAGCTAAACCATGCATCTGTATTTATAAAAACAATTACCTTTGGTGTTAGTCCCCTCTTGCATGCAGCTAGCTAGCACTGCTTGTCTTGCTAGAGTATGAGGGTTGGATCACAATATCTCACCCTCAGCTCCCTCCCCTCCCCCCCTTACTCCCTCTCTAAACACTCCCTCTATTAACCAGCGACTTGACTTCTTCACTGTAATTAAAACCCGTCTTAATTGAACGAGGAAATATAACCGAGACCAATAACGCTGCGGCAGAATACTGTTACCGCTTTTAAAATTGTAATTAAATTGCTATTTTTTTTTTAATTTTTTTTTTTACTATTGCTTCCCCATTCCTTCCCTGGGTGGGTTTGTTAGTAAGGTCCTGGAAATGAACGGAAGAAAACTTGGCTGTGATAGAATCTTAGCAGTAGTTGGGTTTCTTACATTAAACTTGGCTATGTATTCAAGTTCTTAGTTATGGTACATGATGATGTAGCTTGAATTAATATCTCTATTCTGTTGAGTTTGTAGTGGTAACAAATCGGTAATTAACAATTTTGGAAGTTATTTACAAATTATTCTTCAATCATATAATAAACTATATTTTAAAATAGAACTAGTACAGTGATGTTATCAGTGCACAATTGATATGTGCACATTCTTAAAACTTCTATTGATTTAACATATTATTTGCAGGGATGGGACCCTCGAATCCTTCGAATCCCTGAAATCCTTAGGAATATTCAAGACTCGATAATTCTAGATTCAAATATTTTTTATAGCTCTAATATTATTATATACCGGTATATTTAATTTTTTAAGTGACGTTTGTTTTAAAGCTCTGACACTGCTTATGGTTGTTCAGTACCAACTATAGTTCTTGGATGAACTTAACAACCAGGCCCCAGACCAGTAATTTAACACTTAACTTACTGTATGTTAAAATGAATGGATTATAAGAAAGAATGTTAATATTTAGGTACTATTTGTATTTTCTATTCTCTTATACTTTTATTTTCTATTATGGTCATAATTTTTTCCAAGATTTAAATTCGGATTTGAGATTCAATATTTGAAAGTAAAGTAGAGGCTTAGATTCAATATTTGGATTTGTAAAACAGTGGATTCAATCCAACTCTAGCTATTTGATTAATAATTTTAGTTACAAATTCATAGTAACTTACATTTACTATTGATAAAAATAAAAATAAATAATGTGGATTTGATGGTAAAATTAATTTTTTTAATATAGTTGTATACAATAATTGTAAAATTACCCACACAGGTAGGAATGTAGACTAAATGTTAAGCCTCATCTAGTAGGGTTTGCTGGTAACAAGGGGGTCTCAACTGAGTGTACTGAGGGTGTTTTTTCCTGCATGGCTTTCCACTCGCTCGCCTCATAAGTGTTGTTACATTTCTTATTACAGTAGGGCCCCCATACTTGAGGGGAATACGCTCCCAAGTTCTACCGCAGTTATGTGAAACTGCGGATAGTACCAAACTATTATATAATAGTGATATTCATGTACATACATAAATACGGTTAAGTTTAATTGATAAATTGTTCACAGTAAGACATTACCAACATTAAATAAAGTAATAGTGTCTACTCTACACTACAGTGTACTTACTATTCTCCATTCTTCTTGTTGTGACGATCACTGATGATGATGATTATGAGTCAAGTAATGTACATAGTACGCTGTAGCTGCGCTGCTGTAAGTACGGCCAGTTCTCACTTGGCATGTGGTTTGAAACTTATAAACTTTTCTTTAATTAAAAGTAAATAAAATTGGGCAGCGGTAAACCACTGATACTGAATTAGCGGATACTGGGGTCCTACTGTAATTCTTTCTTCCTTTTACCTTATCAATTAGTGTAGTTAAATGTTTACTGTTTGAACACTTAGTATGTCATGATGGGAATTGCTTTTTTTTTTCTTCTAAATTTGCTGTGAGCCTAGGAAGACAAACTACAAGGCTGGGAGACTGTACCTGTAGTTTGATTCCATTTGGTGACAGATAAGTTAAAAGGTGGTTTGTCATATCCAAGATACTAAAAATCTTGGTACTGGCATTAGTTGTTTATTGTTAAGAATACTGCTGTTCTAGGTTAAGTTAGTTCTAAACTTGTGTCTTACCCTCTCCACGGCTTAATGCATTACTCTTATGTTTAGTTGGATTGCCGATAAGAGAGTGATTGGGGTTTGAATCCTGATTGGGTGTACTGAGGGTGGTTTTCCACTCCCCCTCCACATCAATGTGGGTACATTTTCTCTAACATTATAACTTCCTCTTCCTTATCCTATAAGCGTAATTAATGTATGCATGTAACTATAATAGGTACTAAGACGCGGTGAAAAAAACTTGTGTTTTGATTTTATTCTTTTATTTACCACCACGTACTACTACCCGTTCAGGTTTTAGCCTTAAGTACTAATTACACTAATGGGTTATGAATTGGGAAGGTTGAATATAGATGAAGTGAACCTACATTTGCATGGAAGGAATGTGGAATACTATTTAGGAAAAACCACCCCAAGTTCACCCGAGCGAGATTTGAACTTATATCTACTTGTCTAGCAGTCTAGCTCAACACAAAACTATCGCGTTAGCTAACTACGGCACCGACCGGGTTTGTGTCTTGATACATCTGTGAATTAAAAAGGGCATGTTTTGATGACATTGTCATTTATTTTATTTTATTATTATGAATTATCCATGTTCATCAAAACTGATAATTTTTCATTTTAAAATTACAAAGGTCTAGAAAACATATAATTATTAAAAAAGCCATCTTGTTGAATAAATTACTAGCTAGATATTCACTTACCTGTGTGCTAGGTAATATGTGTAGGTATATCGAGACTAAAACAAATATAAAATGTCTCACAGTAAATGTTGTATCATGTTGAATGCATTATTTATAGTTTTACATTCAACTAACTTTAGTTAAAAAAATTCCTCAGACATAAGTGTCTCCTTATTTTATTTATATTTAGTAAATAACATTTCATAACCTAGGTGGATTCAGAAACTTACTTGATTAAATGAAGTTAAAATGTTGTTAATTTAATTATTAGTGGCAGACCTAAGGGTTCTTGGGTTAAAGTGTTCGCCTCAGGACCCAATGTTCATGGGTTCAGACCCAGCCGAGGTCAACAGATTTTTCTTGACCAATACAAATCTATAGCATAACTTTCTTTGGAGGGAAAGTAAAGTGGTTGGTCCTTTTTCGACTGTGGCATATAAAATAACCCTGGAAGGTGTGTGAAAATACCTTTCCTGGCAAAATTGATAGGCCCTTTTGCTCTCGTTCATAGAAATTCTCGTGTACTGATATAAACAGTTGGCTCTGAATGTGCACTTTAAATACCTCAAATAAATAAAATAATTACTAGCAATGTATTATTTATATGCTATTTACACACAACTAAAACAATATACATTTGTATAAAACTCAGTTTTAAAATAATAAACAATGATTGTGATTTTTTGCCAATGCAGAGGAAATTGCTTGATCTACAAAGCTGGTGAAGATTTTTGTATTTAATCACTTTACCATCAACAATAAATATAACTTTACTTCTTCCCATGGGATAATTGATGGCTGAAATACCAGCCAAATATATCCTCCAAAACATCAACTCATTGTTATCGCGATGGCAAACAGTTTATTATCAAAATGAGATCCTCCTATAAATGAGCCGGGTTGATGAGCAATCGGTAACGGCAGTCACAATGGTTCACTTGATCACAGTTCAAATGAGGCGCTATGTCACTAGAGCAAAAGACAAAACTTTACTGTCAAGAGGCTCGGAGATGGTGGGGAGAATGTGATCTTTCACTGAAGGAACTAAGATAATAATATCCCCAACTGTGCCGTGAGACTTGGCCAAGTTTTCAGGAGTCCCGCTTTATTAATGTGAGGGGGTGAGAGGGAGGTTATCTTGAAGGTGGCTCTTAGAATGGAAGCCTCGATAGTTAACGACGTAATTATGGCTGTGGAGTATGATCAGTGATTAGATCAACCGACACCTTGGTGCTTTGCCGGGTGTCGTTAAAACAAGCCTCTTGGTGTCCCGTCGTTAATGAAGAGTGTACCTTATCAAATTGTTCTCGTGTGCTGCGAATGAAAGCAGAGGGATTATTGAAGGTGTTTAACAATTGTTAGAAAAATAAGGTACTCTTTCAATAACACAGAATAACAGTTTTTTTCTTTGTTTTTTCTTAAAGTTTTAAAAATGTCTAATGCATTTTCTACATGCCTTCTGAAAGAAAAATCAATTTGGCTTAAACTTCAATCAAGAGCAAGTTTATAAAATTTATTTTCTACTGTAAAAAAAAACACTTTGCATTCAGGCTGGATGTATCATTATTTGTAAAGTTTTAGACATTTCTTGCCCGTGTTTGATAAAATTCAAAAATAATAGACTCTAGTTGAATGAGATTTTATTTTTCTACTTTTCTACTATTGAGGTGAAGTATTCACTATAATAAAGGACAAATTTGTGTATCCAACCCATCCTCACATTTTAATTACTTTGTTAATAGAAATAACATCTGTACCGATGAACATGTCTACTAAATGTTAAGCTCATCAAGTATGGTTGTCCGGTGACAGGAAACTTGAGGTTCAAACTCTAGGCTGGGCACACTGAGGTGATTTTATCATAAGTGATTTCCTGCACTTCCTACACACAAATGTGGGAACATTCTCACTAAATTCTTCCTTCCCCATTCCTACCCCATAAGTGTTATTAAAAATTTTAAATTGCATAGCCAGGATGGGTAGTAAGATGCTTAGCACTTAAAATAGAAAATCGCTGTTTGCCTTGTAAATATGTTATATCCTTAAAGCTTTTATTATTTCCATTCATGAGCCTTGTCGATGAAATTCATTTATCAGCTTGTAAAAGACTTAAGTCTCCTTTATTCATAATGTTGACACTTAAAAAACAAATTATTACTTACTAGGGCATTTATAAATCTACACACACATACTCAAAAGCAATTTTAGAATGTGATAAATGTTTAGGCATTACAAAGAACTTCACTGCTAGCATAAGGAACTTTTTTGATTAAATTTTAGAAAATTGAATTAGGAATGTGGATTCATTCATAAACTTATTATCATTACTAATCAACTTGTTAAGATCTAAAATAAATATGGTAACATGAGGTTTAAAGGTTGATAACAGTTTTATTCTTCAAAGTCATCAAACTGATTAATGACACCTATTTTTACTCTAATTATTTCATACATTATCAACTAATCTATTTGTTCTGAAAAATGATGGCTCGTGAATAAAGCTGACGATTTCCGTACGTCCATCATAGACTCTGCCTTAAAATATGAGTGAAGAATGACCCTGGGCACGGGACGACTCTTGGATAGCTCAGTGGTTAGAGCATTGGCGTACTAAGCCAAAGGTCCCGGGTTCGATTCCCATGTCTAGGTGTCATTTTTCAATTTTCAGAATATGATATCTAGATGGTGAATTCCTCTCTAAAATTAATAACAGCTTCGGCTATTTGATTCTTAATCACATTTTCTGTGTATTTTCTTAGAAATAATATATGATTTGAACAGCGGCGACTCCTCTTTGAGTGCACAAGGGCAAGTGCACCGCTCATAATTTCACACAAAATAGTATTCCATTTTATTTTAATTAATTAGTACTTCATAAAGAATCAACATATTTATTTAGATTGAATTGGTTAAAATGGCTATGCTCTTGTGCTCTTTACTATACCATTGTGAGCTTGACTGCTAGTGCAGTCCCTTCTGCCTATACTAAGGTGTAAGTGCGTGCAACCATCTGAGCATGCGCATTGGAAAAAAAGAGAGATTGTTGACCTACCTAGCAAGTTTTAAAGCATCCCTTTAGCATGTGGCTTGATGCACAACTCGATAGTGAACGTAGATATTTGTTTTGGAATCATGAGTTTGACTAAAGCGTTGCTATAAAGTTATAATAATTTTTAAATTGCAATTATTCTTTCTTAGTTCTCACAAAATTGATAATTTATAAACATGAGTTTATATAAATAGCTGTTTTTTTATTTCATAATCATTGTTAACGTAATTTTCTTTATAACAATATGAATTCTGCACAAAACATTCGGCAAAAACAAATTAGTTTGTGTACTCAAGAAGAAAAGTTAGAAACTTAAACAACATTGGTAGACCTACACCAAATATTATTCTAAAAAAATGACAAAAACTAAAAATCCTGAATGTACTATAAAGTTCAACACAGGATTATTATTAGCACCGCATCTTACTACCTGTTCAGATTATACACACTTAGCTACTGTGTGATGTAGGGTGATTGTGAGATGAAATGGAAGACCTACAGTTTAACGTGGAATCCGAACCACGGCGGAGACCTGACATTCCACACATTCACAAGTTGTGATTGATACACGTCTGTCATAGGTGAAGGAAGGGTTTGGCAATCAGATAAATCTGTGCCGGGACCGAGGATTGAACCCTGGACCTGCAGCACAGAAGTCTGACACCTTACCCTTAGACCGCCAGGTCACCTTCAACATAGAAACTTTAAAAAAAAAACATGATTGGCAATGTGGTTGTAATGTGAAAAATACATTGTTCTGCTTTCGATGTCTACTCTTTGGTGGGGACTTATCTTGGACGAATTCAAGCATGACTGATTTAAATAATTTAAGTGAGCAAATAAGAAGCATGAAAACTCGTTAAACATGAACAATTTTTTAGATTTGGCTGTACAGTTTTCCCTTTATTAATTTTATACTGCTTTATTTTAAAGTGGTTAATTATTGTACCTTAACTATAGAAAAGTATATTATAATATGTAATAATGTAAAATGTTAGCATAAGTAAAAGATAAGATTAAATAGGTAGGGCCTATATAAAAGTGTCTACACCATAGTTCAGAATATTTGGATTTGTGCACCACCTATTTTTTTGGTCACTAGCCGCCACCAGATTTGAAGAGGGAAAAACTTAGGTTTTGAATTGTATACACTGTAAATAAAGTAAAGCAAAATTATGTCATCTCATTTTGCATAAAAAAGTTTTTCGACCAACCTTTTAATTTTCAGAGTTTCCAAACCAAATAATAATATACATATTGTTTTTTGACATTTAAAATTTTTATTTTAGTTAAAATATAGATAAAGTGTAATGAGTGAGACTGGTTAGAACTAACTAAGTGGCTTACTTTTGTAAGTGCAGCAATGAACTTTCGAGTTTCTATCTACCTCTCCTATACCTTTTTCCAAATATAATACAATTACCTCAAAAAGCGAAAGAGGTTTTCCTTAAAGAGATAATGCCATGGTAAGTGATAGATAAACTATATTTCTAAAAATTTACAATAAAAATAAATTTTAAAGGCTGATGTTACCCAATGTAATAAGATACTAAAATAACCTAATCATAATACTCTTTAATCACACCAAAACTTTGATTAAACATTATGAAAAATGTCTTTTTATTTAGTAACCTCTCCAATGGCTGAGTGATTACGTCTAGTTAGGTTTACATGCTCACATTTTCAGAAAGATCACGCATGCATTTAGAAGTTGTACATTAAATACTCCCAAATATTTTAATTATAATTACATGGAACTTGTTTTAAACTGTAATTACTTGAAATGCACTCTCTTTATGTGAAATGTTTATTAAAATAGCTTATTATGTTTAGGGTGAAGATATTGGTCCTATTATTACACAGGCCTTGGTGCAAGCAGCATTAAAAGACACTCGACCCTCGCTCTCGCCCAGTGAGAAGTACAAATACCAAAAAATGTAAGTTAGTCATCACTCAGAACATCGTTTCATCCTCATGACCGAGATATAAGGGGATATAACTAGACCTCTAATGCATTGTTCCACAAACTTTTTAAGTTCATGGTACACTTAACATGCCTATATTTTCCCAACACACCGTTTTGTTTTGGGTAAGCGCCAGGGTAGTAGAAAATTAATTGCCTACCCATTACAACATTTGTACAGTAAATCAAAATTAGGATACTATAGATCAATCTTTTCTTGAAGTAACTTCAAATGTTCCAAGATTAGAGGTTGAAGATCTTTTTCTGTGCCAGCTTATTTAACATTTGGAAACATTTAGTTTTAACCATTAGTAAGAACGAGTAAGTAAGAAACGCGGATGACACAGCTGCCGCTCGTACCATCTTAATTTGTGTTCTTATTTAAGAGCGATGCTTGGCTCTGATCTGTGGCCATACAGTACTCCTAATGCTCAAGTTTAATAATATCATATTTAAAATATACTTTTTGCGGGGAGTGGAAAAGAGAGGAGATTAAGGGAATTTACTTTCAAACTGCAAGTTACCACTGTTAAAAACAAAATTACTAATACCAGGGTTGTATCAAGGGAGGGTGTTTTGGGGGATCAACCTACTTATTCTACTACCCTGTAATTTATATTATTAATAATGCATTTTTTAGGTGTATGCGACTACTTGGAAACTTGAGTTTGAGTTGAATTTTAGTATCTGCTCAAACTCAACTCAAAGATTTTTACGAAACTCAAAATATTTGAGTACTCAGAATTTTCTTTCTTTCTCTCAAAAATTACTAGTTTAATTTATTTTGATAAATTTAAAATATAATTTCATAGCAAATAGAGTCCCTTGATATTTCTTTTTATCTGTTTCAAATTTTTTTTACAGTTATCTTAAATTTATTTAAAAATTCGAATTTGTGTTATCATAAATTTTTTCACAAAAAAATGTTACTCCAAAAAGATATATTTGTATTTATTTATGGTTTATGTATGAATCTATTACACAAATTTAACTTGAAATATTTCTTATAAAAATATTGCTTTATATTACTAAAAAAAAAAAAAAAAAAGGCTCATTTCATTCAAACTCGACTCAAAGTGAAAAATTACTACTCGCACACCCTTTTTTTTAATATTCTTCCTCAATATCTAAGCTAGCAGTTTATAAAATTCATAACACCTAAAAACCCCAATTTTGCTTTTTAAATTGTTTGAGAGGAATTAAATTTAAAAAGAGATTCTTTGCTATCGTCCATTAGGGGACTTGTGCACGAGCCCCACTTCACACATCAAAACATCCTAGCTGTTAGATTTTACTTCCCAAGGAACACAAGTATTTAAGACAATTTATCTTTTAAAAGGTTCTGCTTAGAAAGGATGAAATATTATATGGACATTTGTCGACATATCACTTAGGGGCAGATACCAAGAAAATATGTTTTGGGGTATGTTTATCATACCTTTACTGTAAAGTAACATTTCAAGATTTTTTAGAGGGGGGGGGGGGTAAGAATCACATTTCTAAATATCGGTGCCCTTCAACAAAATGTGTTTTTTATGTTGTATAAAGGAATCTCCTATAAATTCAATATTTTTAAAAAAATTTCTATTTAAATACATTTGATGAACTATTTAGACATAATAAATTGTTTGATAATTATTTTTAAAAAATATTGTGCTCTTTGGGTGCCAAGAGAAATGACAAAAAAATGTGCTAAAAGTGCCAAGCTATTTTGATGAAAAATACAGGATTTTGTTTAAGTTTTAATAACTTATTAGTCTTTGAACTTCTTGCATTCAAATCTTTACATAAACTAGCTAACTTGCTTGCCAATCCGATGATATAAGTATACATATACTTTTTTAATTTTTAAATATAATAAAAAAATCACTAGCCAAGATATTTAAAAAAATTTGTTGTTTTATTTAGCATTCATTTTTAATCATTGAAAATTTAAATAGCTTGAAATAGAATAAATCACTGAAAAGAACATTAAAAACTGAGTAAATAACAAGATTTTAAAAAAAAACTAACTTTATATTTTACGCTAAAATTGGGTTAAGCATAGCATCTGTTTCAGTGACCATTAACTTTAGCGGGGCAATAGTAAAATAAAGTCTAAAATAAATAATTGGCTTGGAATCAGAAGGGGAGGGGACTTTAAACCTGGTACTTTTGCATAAATATGAAGAGGTTGGGATGGATTATCCTGATCTTCAAGATTTATTTCATCCCTTTAGGAATCACTAGTATCCACACTCGTGTCATCAATGTCAGCTGCCACTCCTACTTGTTCCGATCTTTCACTTTCACTAGAATATAATTCCTGTTCAGTTTCATTATTTACAAATTCAGAATCATTGCTTTCATAATCACTAAAAAATTGATCACTCTCGATTGAGCTATCAATAAATATTGCAAGTATTTGTGTGTCTTGAATCACAGCTTTCCTCTTAGTAACCATTTTTACAAACAAGGCCAAAGATAAAACTCATAAAGTAAAAAGTTTTAAAATAATTTTCATATTCAATATATCGAAACTCTCCTTAAGTTCAAAGACAAATAAAAGTAGCTTGAACATACGAGTATGCAGTGGAAATAAAATCTACCCTATCTTTTGACCTAATACTAAACTAAGAGCTCGAAAACATGGGATCGCTATGAGCGACGCTGAAAATTTTAGCTGATATTTTCTGCATCGCTCTGAGCGACGTCGGAACTCAAAGGGTTAATACTTTCTTTGGATAGGCAGGATTTGTAATGTGGTTTTAGATCCCCTCCCCAAGCTAATTTTTGTGCATTTAATCTTAAATTACCTCTTCATCGTTTCAGATATGACAAATTCTCCAAGCCCCGGCGGGGAGTGACACAGGAACTGTCCACCATGCCTCAAAGAGCTACTCTTGCCTAAGGTCTACCATTACCACATTCATCTAGTTTTACAAACCGAAAACTTGGAAAATATAGTTGACCACTAATGAAACAACATTTTATACAAAGGTCTCATTGATTACTTATGGTAAATAGAATGGAAGAATTTTTTCTAGTTGAAACATACTTTTTTCTATTAAAAGTTGGTGTATAAAATATGTTTGGCTGTAATTTTTTTTTTAAACCTACTCAAAGTGTAATAACAATTATGATAATAATTAGTGATATGTAGATTTTAGCTCTCTATTTTTTAGAGACTTTCTATTTTATTAAATAAACTGGTGAAATGTTTTCATAAAAATTGTGCACCTGCAAAACGGTAGGGTTAAGATTTATAGAAATATATTTTATTTATTTATTTGAGGTATTTAACGTATACTTTTTAAACAACTGATTATATTAGTACACGAGAATTTCTATGAGGGAAAGCGAAAGGGCCTATCGATTTTGCTGGGAAAGGTATTGTAACATACCTTCGAAGGTTCTTTTACATGACACAATTGACATGGGACCAACAACTTTACTTCTCCTCTGAAAGAATTTGTGTTACGGATTGTTATCACTCAAGAAAATTCCATCGACCCCAGCTGGGTTTGAACCCACGAGCTTCGGGCCCTGAGGCAAGCACTTTACCCCAAGACCACTGAGGTCAACATTTATAGGGAAAAAAAAGACAACTTTTATTTGATGGGGTTAAAATAATGTCTTAAGGGCTGTTTTTGCTCAAAATACATGTTAGCGATTTTAATGTAGTTATTGAAAACATGATATTTTGGTATCTTTACCTATAAGTCTCTTTTACGACTCTGTACCTGATTTATGTTCCTGATACACTTTGTTGTACACCATATACAATAGAATTACAATATCAAATAAACTGCACCATAGTGAACTCAAGTAAGGTAACTGGTTTGTATTTAGAACTTAGCGTGCAGTAAAGAAATGCTCTGAAAGGGTATATTTCCTTCCTTGACTTCCGCAATGGTAGTTTTTGTGATAAAATACAGTAGAATTTATATTTTTATAAAAACCATGGAATCGGTTACTAATCCATAGTTAACAAAAACTAATATTTCCAGCATCTATACTTAACAAATTAGAATGACAAGTAGTATATAAAATATTGAATTATGAAGAAAAAAAAAGCTATAATTAATGATCTCGTTATTCTCAACAATTCCATCCAATTTTTAATTATGTAAATAACAACTACAATAATATATTTCTGAATTCAAGACATAATAATGGTTTTTCAAGAGATATTTTGTGTCCACACTCCTAACCATTATTGTTATTATCATGAAGTAATATGCTTAAAACATGTATAACCCAAAAAGGTAGTAAGACGTGGTGCTAAAAATAATAATATATAATTTTAATAATGTTAATACTTTTTGTTTTTTGCTACAGTGATCGAAACCCTATAATAATGCTACATCTTCCTTGTCTTTTAAGTTAGCATAATATGTGGGCTAGTTTTGTAATACTGTGATAGTATTCATCTATTCTCATATGTTTTTGTGGCTATTTTATAAAAGAATAAAGAACAATAAATTATTTACTTCCTATTTTTGTCCTGTGTTTCAACCTTGAAACTGGTATCTCAAAAAATTCAAAGAAAAAATTTAATTAAGAGAATGTTATCACTTATCATTGTTTGGTACAATCATTGCCGGTCAAAAAAGTGGCTGGCTTACTTTGAGATTTTTAGAGAAAAGTCTTGCCAACTACAGTCCAATTTCTCATAATAAGGTCCTTTTAGATAATACAAATACAGTTTTAATGGCCATAATTGCTAACATTTTATTATATTATTAGTCCTCTTTTATAGTTTCTATTAAAAGTGGCAGTTGCAGATAACATGACATGATGTATGAATATGTGAAAGTAGACCTAATCTCTTTTCTGTTAGAAGTAGAGTATTGACAAAAATATTTCATTTTTATTACATATAAGGGTACATTTGTTAGTTTCTGTCTTACTACCCAAAGACCCGTTTTTTGTCTCTTTGAATTTAATACAAAACTTATTTGAAATTTAGGATAATTTTAATAAATATTTAAAAACAAGTTGAGGGAGAGATAATAAAAAAATTCTAATATAAAATTTAAACTTGAGATTTTAAGATAGGAATTGTTTGTTGAGTCTATATAATTTATTTTTAATATGTTCAAAGCTGAGCTCAACTCCCTCTAAAACTACAAATTCATAGAAGGCAATAGTTCACCTTAAAAGTTAATTTTATTTGAACTAAGATAAATTAAGTTCACTCATAATCTAATAGATTTCAGCAAATAAACAGGTAATTTAGAATGAATGAGTGACATAATAATACTAATGATTATTAATATATAAATGTGTGTGTGTGTTTATATATGAAATATGAATAGAAGACCCCAAAAAATGCAATTATTTTTGATAACCTTCATGATTTAATTATCTCATAAAAATTATTGAAGACAATATGGTATTAATTTAGTTACAGCCCACATATACCGATAAACTTGCAAAGTTTTACCTCATCGTAAAACATTGTTAAACAAAAGCTTGCTACTAGATTTTGATATTCCCCCCACCCACCCCCCACCCCAGAAAGTTTGGTAATATTATAACACAGGCAACCTATCTTGGATAAATGAGTGTTGGGTATATCGACTCAATGCTCGATCGAATCACCGTGTCTTGCATGACTCCATCCTCTGTAACAATATACATTTTGTTCAATCTATAAGATAGCAAGCTTGCCTTGCTTGTTTACACTATTGCATAGCTTTTAAGATAGTACCATAGTATAATCTGTCTTTTTACTCGTCTAGGATATACGGATGTAATTTTATGTTACTGGACTATGGACTAGGGAAGAATAAGCTATAATTTAGATTAATATATACCTGTATCTGCATGGAGGAATAATTATAAGGAAACCATTTGAGAAAAGTTATAGTAGTACACTCGGTTCGAATTCAAACCCATCATCAAGAAACCACACCAGATGAGGCTGATGCCTTAGATTGTTAATAATCCTTATACGAGACGTTCCCATAACCGTCATCGGTTGTAAAAATTCAGTACTATTAAAAATAAAAGTCTTTTATTTGGTATATATTTTATGAAGCTATTTGAAGTTGATTGTTATGCTCTTTGGTGGAGTGTTTCTGCAACAATTTAACTTATATTATCTAATCTCACGAATCCTATGAGTTTTTAATAAATGTTTGTATTTTAACATAAAAGAAAGAGAAAGTCTATGCGGTACACCGTACCATTTATTTATATGTATAGTGTTGTTTCCTGTCCTCGTTTTTCCTTGCCTGTGAAGATTCCACACAGACATCGCCCGTCTTCTTACTATTATTACCACTATTTTTGTGTTGCGTTGGCCCGTCAGACAAGTACCCAGCCAATGTGTGCGCCGCCTCTCGACTTGTTCACAAACTTTTGCCTGCAATATATTACCCTACACACACCATGCCAAGCATGCTGATAAACTTTACACTAACTTAATTACCTTCTTAATGGACTTCTTACGCTCCATTAAACATCTCGTTACATTGCTACCAATTTTTATTCTAAAAATTTAAGGAAGAAAGGGGTAAGAAGGGAGGGGGAAGTAGGTGTGTGGTAGAAGAGCGGGGGAGGGGTTAGGAAAATTCAGTAAAATAGAGGGTTCATTTATGACTTCGCATATGCTTTTAGAGAGTTTCATTACAGTGCGAAGTTGGGGAAGGGAGGTTGGTTTCCTTACAGATTAGGTTTACATTAAAGTTCGGCTTTTTTTTTTTTTTTTGTGAAGAAGAGAGGAACACGCAGGAAGAAATAATAAGCACTCATCTCCTGTTTAGCAAACTTTCTTATATGTACGAGTTCACATTCCTTGTTTTAGAAGCAGAGTTGTTCAATTTATGTTTGCTCATTAACGTCTCTTGCCTCGATACCATCTCTACAACATTTCACCGTAAAGAGAACGAACCCTTACATGTAATCATTATCATAGGCGTATAAATGTCGGGGTTAGTAGGGGTGAACCTCCCTAGACGTTGTTGGATCCCCTTTGGAATTAATGGACTCCACAAATTGGTGGGTTTCTCACGTATGTAAACTTATTATAATATATGGTTCTTAGTAAATAATACAACATTTAAACACACAAGACTTTTGTTGAAAATTAATATCCTATAATCGTGGTTGATTTGGTAAATTTAACTTATCGGTATACAACCCCCCCTCTTCCTTCCCCCACCCCCCTTTCCACATGTAGTTATATAAACTTGATATTGATATATTACATCCTCTTATAGTGTCCCTCCACCCACCACATTAGAATTATCATCATCATCAAAATTGTATTCTTGTAAGTGTGAGCATGTTTGAAACAGGACAAATAACACATTTATTTACAGTTTAGTTTAGTATATGGGCTACTAGGAGGGAAGGAGGGAAAGGGGTGGAGGCGCATCCCCATCACTGAGTCAATACTCCTCCCTCCCCCACCACTACCAATACATCGCAGAGGGAAACTATTCATAAAAAGTTACATTGATATATGAGTGAAACTTTAACACCGATAGTATGAAATTGAAACATTTTTTAATGTGTCTTTAATAAGGAAGGTGTAACTAGTTTTAAGTAATTGAAAACAATGGATTAGCACTTTCTTCCCCTTACCCAATTATTATCCTCTGCCTTCCCTCAGAAAGAGGAATTTAATCTGTACGGTCCTCCTTTAACATACATTTGTATAATAGGATTTTTGTGGGAAGAACCATATCTTACAATTAATAAAGTTAATAAAACTAACTTAATTTATTCATATGTCCGGTTATGTAACTGTAACTTTTGATTGATAACATCCATACCCATAAGACTACACCAATAATACAATAAAATACCATTCATATTGTCCCCAAAAATATGTTTGTATTTATAAAAGTCCCACTGTTAGAAACCTAATATTGATATTCTCGAATCTGAAAGTAGGATTCGTCTTTGTTTTAATCTTTTTTTTTTATATATATATTTTTTTTTGTTTCACAATTTAACCCTCGATTGAGCACCGGTGGATATGTGGACAAAGGTGTCTGTCTAGCCTGGTTTGTATAATTCTGTCTGGATATCATTTCTGAGGGAACTGGATGGCAGGAAACAGCATTATCATTCTCTCGTGATTTAAGTATACAGACTCTGTAGACGCGAATATAATTTCTAAGGACCACAGACTGTGGACCTATGGACGAGAAGTTTGTAGACTTGCAGTTCCATCAGGGGTGATATCAGATGTAGTTGCAGATAGCCATGGACGCAAAGTAAGACATGAATCACAGGAAAAATGTATTTATTCAATAAAAGATGCTGCTGTGATATAAATACACTAATATAAAACGTAAACAAAGAATATAATTACCTTCATAGTTCGAGAGGGAAGTTATGTTTATGTCTTCTTTTTATCTTTTTCCCCCCCCCCCCCCCCTTGCCTTGTCAAGCTTCGTCGTTTACTACTCATGAATATGCACAGAGGTCCTATGTCCTAGTTATATGCCCATTCATTCACTAACTTTTACATGTCGAAGGGAGGGAAATTTGCTCAAGTCGAATTTGGTTGCCTCTTCTCCTTATCCGACCCCACCCCCATCACCTCCTTCATTTTTACTAACTCCTCTACACCCCCTTCTCTCTCTTTTTCTAAAAACATCTCTGAGTAGAAGAGTTTTACAAACTCGCATTGAAGGCCAGGAAATTACAGTTCACTGGGAAAGGAAGAAATTAGTTCGTATTCAAAGAAGCATAAGAATAGCTGAAAAAGAGAATTTGATTGTGACTGTGAAGACTCATCTGAAAAAATAAAATATATATAAAATGTCCCGTTTTTTTTTACAAGAGTAAAATTATTTTATGTACAGTAATTACTTTAGCAAAAGAAGTGACAAACTCTTCATAAAGATTTTAAAAAATGAATAATTTTTTTTATTGAAACTGAGATACATCTTTTATTAACTTTTTTTTTTTCTTAAAAAATTATGCGTTCATACAAATCCTAATTCTTTCTTGAATACACATTGAAAATATGTTTTTTAAACTTTCTTTATTGATTAAGACTTCCCACCCAAGTTTGAAATTTAAAACATTGTATTGTTTAACAGAAAAGAACCATTTCTTTTGACGATTCAGCTGAAAAAAAATTCTATAGGCATAAGTATACTTTCATCACACGTCTTAACAAAATGTCTGTAATTAATCACATTATGAGTCTATAAAAAACTTTTTTTTTCAAAAAGTCTTACAGTCAAGCCAAACACGTTTTTGTGTTGAATTACACACG
This sequence comes from Timema podura, assembly GCA_033556935.1. Taxonomy (NCBI): domain Eukaryota; kingdom Metazoa; phylum Arthropoda; class Insecta; order Phasmatodea; family Timematidae; genus Timema; species Timema podura. The sequence goes on from JAVRXN010000011.1 coordinate 58,536,302, forward strand.
AAGTATAAATTAACACGTTAGAGCAAAAAACTCACATTTCTTAATTCAAATGAAAAGTTTAGTCAAGTCTAGTATTGGAAGTATTTTTAACCAAACAAAAAAAGTAAAATTAACCAATTAAAAGTAATAGAAACATTGTTTTGCATGAATGAATCCGAAAAGATAATGGTCCCTTCTTATGCCATACTCAATTGCTTACGAGTTCCCGGTTCAATTCTAGGTGGTATCTAATGCGATGGACAACATTATTAAGTTATTTTACCTGGTTGGTTATAAAAAATTATTGTTTTTTGTTCTCCTTTTACAGTGATTAATAGTCGGCCGAGTACTGAGTGCTGTGTGTATTTTAGAAATAAGTTATTTAAAAAAAAATTGTATGTTCAGTTAAATAGTTGGTCCATAAAGTGTGTGTTCAATATCTATTATAAAATATGTGTTTAATAGATTGAAAGCGCAGAGAATTGTAAAATATTTACAATCAGCCACAATCATGCGCCATCTAGAAAATTATTTTTTCTGACAAGTAAACATTTAAATAGTGTTGATCCATCAATAATTCAAAATCGACTGTGAGGTCAGTTAGCAAGGATAAAATCAAAGCTCATATACCCGCGAATTTTTGGCGCGAAAAAATACATTGTGGAACGTATACTGGCAATTTTAGGGGAGCTGATAGCACTCTGCCCAAGAGGATTGTAGGTCGATGCCGAATGGTGATAATTGTTCCAACCGAGATTATCTCAACCCTTTCTCCACGTGATTGCTGATGCACTTACTTTAAACCTACCCCTTTATTATGTTTACATAAGATTGGATAGTCCAAGTAGCTCAGATCTAAAACTGCCCTTTGGATTGCTTAATATCAAAACAAAAATCATTGGAAAGTGGAAAAGATAAATTTATTCTTTTCGAATTCGTGGTCTTTTTAACTTCTTTTTTAGAGGTAGGGGACGATGTTGCGTTGGGGTCTGTGGTTCATTGTGTCTCAGTTGTCTACTAATATAATTGCCCCCTTCCCCCCCTCCCCCCGTAGCTAAGATGTCCCCCTTTCCCAAAGGCCTTGTCGGGACGCTGCCATCACTCTCCCGTCCCCTTTCGTTCACCGCGTCGCCGCTATCTTACCGTGCACCGCTCGTCTTTACAACCCTCCCTCCCACCAAACACCCCTAAACCCCCCTCCGCCCCTTTCCCCACTCGCAATTTATGCATTATTGTACAGACCGAGATAAAGACATACCTCCGCGCGCGTGAAAATTGGGTGGGCGGGCGTCGAGTATAATAGGATTTACACACTAACATAATGGCGCCCTCACACCACGAGACACTCGCCTCTATTCTCAAAACAGTTTTCTTTTCCCGTCAAAAAATAATAAAAAAAGAGAAAGAATAAAGAGTGTTGGAAGATAAAAAAAAAAGTAGGTTGAAATGTGGAGGCATTGTGAAGATATGAGACTTATCTTCGCGCAACATGGCATACAGAGAGCGAAGAAAGAGGAAATGAAAGAACGAAAGAACCCGGCTGATAGTATAGTGTCTATTATATACCCAGAGAAAGGGTATGAGAAGGTTGTGCACCCTCCCCTCCCCCTTTCCTCCTCCACATCAAACCACCCTCCACCCTATAACTTCTACAACACAGAAATAAGAGAGAGATGTATTTTAACAGAGGTTTTAGTTTCGCGTGCGCTTCTCTGGGGTACACCATAAAAACGGGAGATGTGGTGAAGTCCCCTATATGCCTCCCTCTCCCTACTACCACTGTAATTTGAGATGAGTTCCCCCTTCTGACTACCTCAACCTCCTCCAACCTCGCGCCCACAAGTCCTCTGCAGCCGATGTGACCGCAGGAAATGGAACATCAATACACTCACTTTGTTCGAGATGAAAATCTTCTTACACACTTCTTTAACTTTAGGGGCCCAACACAAAGTCACATAAAATACGCTCCCCCTTACCCCACTATTTTTTTTAGGAGTGTGGGGTTTTTTTGAGGGTGGAGAGTGTTTATTCGATTCTACTCGGCAACCACGGCCTACAAAAATGACTTTTCCGGAGAGTAGAAAATAAAATGAAGCAGAGCCCTCGTAACTCAATAGGACAGCGCAGGGAAGTTACAGAGGGAGGGAAAAAAATAATATTTTTTAGGAAACATAGATTTTTTTCCCCCACCATGTCTGGATTATGGCTACATATAGACTTTTTAGCACAGCGTCTTACTAGCCGTTCGGGTTATGCGCCTATATACTAGTTACGCTAATAAGCTAGGGATGAATTTAGAGGAAGTGTACCTGCATTTGCATAAAGGGAGAGTGCATTTTTTTAAACTACCCTCAGTACACCCGACCGGGATTCGAAGCCCGATCTCCCCGTCTGAATTATACACATTCTAAATTGTGCTACTATGGCTTAGGTGATAAGGTAGAATTTAGAGAAGATGTACTCGCATTTGCGTGGAAGGAGAGTGGGAAATCATGTTTAAGGGGAAGACCTGCTTTGGTAGCCTCTCGGTCTAAGGCGTCACTTTACCACTAGACTAGATTGCAGATGGCGGGGAGGTCGAGGCTCGAATACAGGTCGGGTACATTGAGGAAGCTTTTTCCACTTTACCTCCACGCAAATGTGGGTACATTTTCTCTAATTTTCCTAATCCCTAACTCATAGGCGTTGAACCTGACTAGGTAGTAAGAAGCGGTGCTAATAATAATAAAATAAAAATTATGAGCGTATAAAACTACATTATAATCAACCGGGTTTCAAATCTTTTACTTTATTTATTTAGCACTGCGTCTTACTACCCGTTCGGGTTATACGTTTAAGTTCTATTTACGCTAATGGGTTAGGAATTGGGAAGGTTGAATATAGAGGAAGTGAACCCGCATTTGCGTGGTGGGAGAGTGGAAAACCATTTAGGAAAAACCCCTCCCAGTTCACCCGACCGAGATTCGAACCTTGATCTCCCCGTCCTCGGCAGTCGAGCTCAACACGACTAGCGCGTTAGCCAACTACACCACCGAGGCGGGTAAATCTTTTACTTACCCACCACCGGAGAACAATACTATATGAGCTCGGCATTTAATCCACGTGCTCACCGATGTGAGTGATAAAATATTAAATCATTTTACTAGCATTAAAAGAACGTGTGAACACAAGGGAATAATAAGATTAGAGGGATAGCGATTTGGTTTAGACTAAAAATATTCATAGATAAATATGTTGTGGCCGTTTTTGTTGTTTTGGAAATGCCGCCAGAGGTCAGGCCTCTTGACCTTTTTTTTTCTTGTTGGTGGATTGGCTTCGTTCCCCCTCTCTCTTGTTTTTAGTGTTATGTTTATTCGATCACGTGTGTAGTTATGTTCAGTTTGACCGCACACTTCACAGTGTATTGCTTCGCTTTGGAGCGGTATCTCACCCGCCGCGTATAATGTGTGTGTTGTATAACCAGTGTTTCCTTTTCTTTTGTACGTTTTTAATCATTTATATTCGTGTTTTTGTTTCTTGAGGTTCTTTTCTTTTGTCATCCTATAATGTGAAGTGTCGATTCTCGGGCCAACATACAATTAGGTTACTAAACCAGAAAGAAAACCATCTTCCGCTGAGCCACGCAACTAAGCATTTTTAAACTCTTAAGGGTGACCTGGTGGTCTAGGGGTAAGGTGTCAGACTTCTGTGCTGAGGGTCCGGGGTTCAATCCTCGGTCCCGGCACAGATTTATCTGATTGCCAAACCCTTCCTTCACCTCTAACAAGATGTGTATTAATCACAACTTGTGAATGTGAGGAATGCCAGGCCTCTACCGTGGTTCGGATTCCACGTTAAACTGTAGGTCCTCCATTTCATCTCACAATCACCATATCATTGCACATTAGCGTAAGTGCGTATAACCCGAACGGGTAGTAAGACGCGGTGCTAATAATAATAATAATAAATAAACTCTTAAGGGTGATTTACATGGTGCTGCTTTTGATAATATTCGCTGGCTTCTTCAGATGCCACCTTGACGCTTTCCCTGAGCGAATATCTGGCTAGAAAATTCGCTAGCTGATAAACGTTTACACAACGCTTCTAAAAGGTGGAAAGTCACCAGCGTTTAGCCAGTCTTGAGTGTCATGGCGTCAAAATAACTCACCTCGCACGTGCGTCTCAAACAAGGCTTGTAGCTATAGCTATAGCGAGCTGCCCGTCTCGCGCATGCGCATTAAGGAACACCCGTTCGCTGGTCGCCTGCTCTTAAAAGCGCTGACACGCCGCTTCTTTTGAAGCTGCTTTTAAAAGCAGTTGTTTAGTTATTCGCTTTGTTAGAGCGTTAAAGTTGGACAATTTCAACTTGTCAGCTAGCGTCTTTTATTGGCTGCGTCTTCAAAATTATGACGCGAGAGAATAAAAGAAGCCGCGTTTTTAGAATCTTTTACCAGCGAATTCGCAAGGGAATAAAGAACTTGTTCAGTGAGAATAAAAGCAGCACCTTGTGAATCACCCTTTAGTCGCCGTCTTTCAGCTAACCGGTGGACATTTTATGATTGCATGTTAAGGCCGAAGCTATATTCAACAAAAGATTCATAAGGTGACCACGAGCGCAACAGCAGAGGTAAGCACTTATCTCACCAGAGTATTATTTATAATTTGTCCTCCATCCCTCGTCTATTCAAGGGTGGTCCTCCGCGGGTTCCTGTTGTTTTGCCACAACCGCGTCCCCAAAATTAATCATTCCCGCCAAAGCATTAAGATAAGGCCCCATAACAGATGACCATTTATTGTCAGGTTTACTTAACATAGTTTTTTGATAAAGAAAATTAACAAACACATAATTTATTTATATCATCCATTTGTATTGTTAAAAGCAAAGTCCATAGCCAGGGGAAGGAGATTGGGGCGGGGGAAGAGAGGTTGAGTCGAGGGAGGGGGGGCAGATCTTCTAAATTAACACAAACTTATATGCTGTTCAAATCATGACAAATTAAAGATAGTAAAAACTCTATAACTAGTAGCCACCATTCTAATATTTAAAAATTATATAAAACTAGGAATATTATTATCTGGAACTGTATTTATTGATGATTCTAAATGGCAAAACTACCAGAGCTTGTCGCTTACTTACTCGATGGCAATAAGAACTCGAAAGTTCATTGTCGCACTTACAAAACCTGTCCTATCCCTATCTTGAGCTAGTTCTATTAAGTCCACTTCATAACACTATATCCCTAAATTGAACTAGTTCTATCCAGTCCATCTCATTACACCCTATCTCTTTCAGGTCCATTCTAATGTTATTCTCCCATCTGTATCTAGGTCTTCCCAATAGTCTCTTGCCATTGTGTCTACCAGTCAATACCTTGAACAGGGTTCTAGATTCTCCCATTCGCGCTGATGTCCTGCTCACCATAATTTACGAGATTTTACTATCCTAGCAATAATGTCCTGTGATGAGTACAGACTATGTAGCTCATTATTGCATTTGGAAGTAATGTAATTTAAGGTCTTTTTTCCAATGTTCCACAATGGGCCACGGTCCAACGTGGAAGAATTTCAGGCATCACAGATTTCTGCTAACGCAAAAAAAAATTGTTTACTTTGATGCAAATTATTTATTCGCAAATATTGCTTGGATGTGCGAATAGATTGTTGAAAGTGCTCAAATAGTGTTTACATTTTAGTGGATACAATATTATTAAATATATTGTCATCATCACCCGAAATCTAACTAGAGTCCCATAAACCGGAGGACATCGAAAGAACACAAGAGGAATAAACCTCATATTAAAAGTGCACGAAGATATGGACCAAACGCGTACAGGAAAAAAAAGAACAATTGAATAGCGTGGCAACATAGAAAACATGTATTGTTAACAACCCCCTTACTCTTTACAATAGTGACTAGGTTAGGTGATGTTATGTTAGGTTTATAACTGGCTATTTTGAGAAAATCACGATACTTGTGGTTTCGTAAAATATACATTTATTCCCTCTATTAGTCACGGTCGCCACCACTTTCATAGCTCACGCCTGTTGAGTAAATGAGTTCGGAATAAGTAACAAGCGGTGTTGCCATATTCGGCTCAAAGACTACAGACAATAATACGATTTTGATGCCCCTACCTTGTGCGCTTTTGATATACTCCAAAGCAGGTACACAAATTTGGCCTGTGCACTTTCAGTAGTAACCGTTTCTGCCAACGTAAAAATAAAGTAGAATTTAATACTGTAGTTAAGAAAATAAAACTAGAAAGATATCAGGTCATAATAAACCAATTATTAAGATAATGATATAAACAATAAAAAAAGGGCATATGGAACCCTATTGACAAAAACTAAATTTTATCCTCGATGCAAATTATAAATTCGCAAATAGTGGTCGAAGGTGCGAATGAATTGTTGAGTGTGTTAAAGTAATTTTTACATTTTGATGACTACAATAATACTAAATATCTTCGGTAATCATCGCCCGGAATTGAACTAGAGTTCCCTAAACTTACAATCGACCACCAAGCTATCAATAAAACTGAAACCAGCTTCAGTGGCCGAGTGGTCTAAGGCGTCACTCTTGTGTTAGACTAGCCTGCTGATGATGGGGTGATCTGGGTTTTAATCCCGGTCAGATCTACTGAGGTTAGTTTTTCCTGATTGGTTTCATACTCTTTGACACAAATGCTGATAGATTACCCATAAAATGCTTCCTTCTTCATCCCTACCCCATTAGAGCAATTATCATATATGTGTATAATCTGAACAGGTAGTCAGACTTGGTGATGAAAATAAACAATCTGAATATCTATTATTATTAGCACCACGTCTTACTACCCGTTCGGGTTATACGCACTTACGCTAATGTGTAATGATAGGGTGATTATGAGATGAAATGGAGGACCTACAGTTTAACGTGGAATCCGAACCACGGTAGAGGCCTGGCATTCCTCACATTCACAAGTTGTGATTAATACACATCTTGTCAGAGGTGAAGGAAGGGTTTGGCAATCAGATAAATCTATGCCGGGACCGAGGATTGAACCCCGGACCACAGCACAGAAGTCTGACACCTTACCCCTAGACCACCAGGTCACCTACCTGAATATCTAAAACAGTGGTTTCGGTGAGTTTGGCCTCACGGATAATGAGCCTTACCATGATTCAGATGTACAAGTGTATTACTGATAGACGTGGATCAGTGATTTAATTCAATTTTTTTTTTCAACTTTTAATGTTTCCGATTTTTTTTAGCACCTCATCTTACTACCTGTTCAGTTTATACGCTTATGTACTTTATTACGCCAGTGAGTTAAGGATGAGGAAGGTTGAATTTAGAAGGCGTGTACCCGAATTTGCGTGGAAGAAGAGTGGGAAACCATTTTGGAACCAACCTCGGTATACCCTATCAAATTCAAACTTCTATTGCCCCGTCATCGACAGTCTAGCTTACTGCGACAGTATCGCGCTAGACCACGCGACCACCGAGGCGGGTGAAAGGAAAACCTCTTTAATTAATAATATATATGATACATTTTTGTGTCACATCGAGAATCAAACCTGGGACACTTATTACAATAGTCGGGCACTTTACCGAGTGAGCTAAGGTGCCGGGCTATAGTTAAAATCGGGAAATGTGATATTGCTATAGAAAAAATACAGAAAGGGCAAAGGTAAACGAATTGTGGAAGAAACCATAATATATATATATATACTCCCGCCCCATACCCCCATTCATCCTCATCCTCCAACCCCTTAATACGAGGCGTTCAAGGTTTTTGGACGGTAATAATGTTTCCGACAACCCCATTCAACCACCCCGGAGCAAATTGTTCGAAACACCGTGAACTAAATTCAAACGCCATCCACCGTCGAAAAAACAAAATTGTTTTTCTATTTTTTATATATATATATTCCCTCCCTCACCCAAAGTGAGATTGCTACACGTATGGATGATTACGTCGAATAATTCGGCTTCCCCTCCACCTTTCCCAGCCCTCCAAAACCCCTCTGTCTACCTCCCCACTCTTCTCTTTTTCCACGCGTGTTTCGAAAATTGGGTTTCTATGACACTTTCGCGATATATGCAAGCATACATGCGTGATGTTTGCGCTGTGGTAAAATTGGAATCGCAAATTAATTCTAAATGAGGAAAATTACAGGGAGCGTGTGTAATAGAAATGTTATCCTGGGGGTAAACCCGTAGAAAGAAAAATGGCGGAAAAGAGGTGAGTTTGTTAATGCTTGGGATGTGTGGGCTTTGCCACAGGAGTAAATTGTCAATCAGTGAGTGTTTAGGAGAATTCATTTATCCGGTAAATGTGTCTGGTCGTGCGAAAATATATTTGACTTCGTGTCCATGTTATATTGGTTTATTTAACTGGGTATTTAACGTTCATCTTTTAAACACAAGGGTGGATATTTTCGAAGTGAGGCAGGCCTTGAATGGGGTCAAGATCATTAAAAGAATTTTGCTAATAATAATGTTTTCAAATTAAACCTCAGCATTGAAGAATATTCTTTGTATAATAATAAAAAAATAATATATATTTACATATACATCTAAATATTAGGGATAAAAACTATTTTTAATTTGTACGTTCAATGCAAGACAATTAATGACATGGGCAGCTTAAAAAAATTCAATTAGTAAGTCCAAAAAGGTAGAGAAACAGATTTTTAATAAATACTTTCAAAATAATTGTGATTAACGATTTAATCAAAGGGGAAAAGATATACAGCTTTTATTAATTAGTGTGTTCAGCAAACCGTTTATCAAATAGTTAATTTAAGGGGTAGAGATAAAGAGTTTTATCAGTTCAACACACACGTTATTACTAAATTAATCTAAAGTAAAGTAATAAAGATCGTTTTAGTTAGGATTTTTAACGACTTAATTTAAGGAATGGATATAGAGATTTTTAGATGATTAGAATGTTCAATTTAAGTTTTATTAACTAAAATTATTTAATATAAGGGATAGGGCAAGAGAGGTTTTGATTAGTATGTTCAACACAGGTGTTATTTACAACTTAATTTAAGGTTTTTTAATTAATACGTTCAATAAAATTGTCATTAACGATTTAACCCGCTTCGGTGGTCAATTGGTCTAAGGCATCACTCAGTAATATACTAAACAGTCGCAGATGGGGAGATCAAACATCGAATCGAATTTTTACTTCTGTAACCGCACGGCCTAAATTGGAAGCCGTGTTTGTATAATATTGTGTGTTATGGATTGTGAATGACAAAACGAGTGTTGCAGGTTGTTGTGATTAGCCTGTAAACAAATAGAATAGAGGAGCTGATTACATACACATTGTCAGCCTTCCTTGGTCAGAAACCAGGCCAGAGGGCAGGATAAAATGTAGGGGATCCAGTCATCGTGACTGACTGAACAACATCGCAGTCTAGGGGTCATTCGGCCCGATTCGGGACTACGCGGGTTAGGACGCCAGTTCATCAGTATTTGTAGAAGAGGTCTACCGCTCGAGCCCAGGGTACCGGGGTTCAGAAACTGTTTAGGTATCACCTGGTCGTCGGAAAGGCCATTGGTTATTCCTAGCAACACCTCGTTTTGTCACAAGCTTCCGAATATGCTTTAGGTTCTTTCATAGTTATATCACCATCAACATCACATATGTAATAGACATAGTAGTACCAATAAAAACCTTAAAAACCAAGTCAAACGTCAATCACGAACCCACACAAGAATACACAATCACATCCCCCTATCCTCGGCCAAATCACATCCTGACAGATACTAGGCCCACGTTTAAGTTACAGAAAGGGTGTGGTGACACTTCAGAATATTTTCAAATAAATTGTTGTTCAAAATAAAATAAAGATAATCAACCACGCAAGAAATTTTAAATTTGTCCTACATCTATGCTTAGTCGATAGCACGTTTCTCTACTGAGTTAAGGGATCAGGTTTCGATTCTCGACACGACCGAAAGATTTCTCTTTGATTAAATTTGGACTTTTACCTTTCACTGTGATAAATTGACTGCTGTGGGACTAGATGCTGTGTATGTTCTTGAACTAATTTATTTTGTAAATTGTGTGTTGAGTCTGTTTAGAAAGTGCTCATTAAATAGGCCTACCCCATAAATTAAAAATAAGTGTGAATTTGTTGGTTGTCCGTAAGTCATTGACTATACAGTCGCATTTAACGGGAAGGGTTGTTTTAAAATCTAGTTTAACCAAGCTTGACTGGTGGTTTACCTTATCACTTTAAAAACTTTGATATCATTTATAGGTACAATTAAAAAAAGTGTTATGGTTATTATACTAGTGTGAAATGTTAATTACTGAAATTCATCTTAGACCATATTAAATATTCAAAAATTTAACATTAGCATTCATAGCTGTTTTTGGTTGGTATTTAAAAGAAGTGATATTCGCACTTAAAATATTATCTTAGTTTAACAATCTAAATAATTAGATTTTCTTTTGGTTATAATTACTATTAATATTGGATATATATAGTCAATTTGCTTATATTGATTTTGGTTAATCATATGAGTTATCTACTATGAAACAATCTTACAAAATCTAAATAACTTGTTAGTGTTTGCATTCAAATTATTTATAGTTAATTCAAACATATTTCAGTGACAACTTGATTAAACGAAGCGAAAACTATTTTTCCGTTGATGATTTTTTAACATGTTCGTAGTCAAACACATAACGCTTTGATTCGTTTTTCTCATGAGTACATTCAACACATGTATTAATAAATGGTACTATGTACCACACGTACTTTCTCTTTATTTTATCTTAAACTAGAGGCGCTTAAATGTTTAACAAATCTCATGAGTTTTTAGTTAATTTTATATATATATATATATATATATATATATATATATACGATATATATATATATATGTAAGCACCTACTAAAAACTCGCGAGATTTGTGAAACGAAATAATATAAGTTACAATGTTGAAAAAACACTCACATAAAGAGGATAAATGAAATAATATGCACTGTTACAGAAATGTTGAGAAAAGAGGAAGATCTTGTCCACCAAAGAGCATAACAATCAATTTCACATTTAAAAGACCTCTAGTCCATATTCAAGGAATTTGGAAACGAATATCCCGAAATGCATATATAGCTTGTTTGAACCAAAAGTAATACAAAATTCCTATACACTTACATCTGGAAACCTATGCTAATACCATTAAATTATATTCAAAGTTTCGGCGCCGGGATAGCAACGTTGTCAAACATGCGAGTACAACAAGTTGCATAGTAATTAGGCGCGCGGCACTACACATCTAATGATGACAAGCACCTTCTGTGATGCAGGACCGTTAATGAGATGAACCTCAGAACGTATTCTCATTTCTAGATGAGTTGGTATGTTGTTTACTATTAATTGTGGTATGTTCTGCTGCCGCGCTCCAAGATGTCAATGTGCGCAGTGCCGAGCGCTAGCTCCTATGCAACCTGTTGGGCAAACATGCTTGAACAGCTTTGCTATCCCGGCGCTCGCTCTGTACGCCAAAACTTAGGACACAATTTAATGGTATTAGCATAGCTTTCCGGATGTAAGTGTAAGTTATTTTTTATTTTACTTTTGGTTCAAACAAGCTATATGCGCAGTTTGGGCTATCAGTTTCCGAACACCCTATATATATATATATATATATATATATATTGCATGCATATAGCTCAGAAACTATTGTTTTTATAAAAATTATATGTTTCAAAAAACACATCTTTAATTTTGAATGGTACTAAAACTTTACAATGATTAGTTATTTTGTATCTGAAATTGTTGCATAGATTATGACCAAACTTGGGAATTTCTATTTAAGTTAACTATCCTAAATTCATTTTCATAGGAAAATGAGAGTTGTCAATTTGTTTGTAATTCTAAACAGTGCTTAGTTGCAAAATTTAATCAAAATCTTTAGTTCAGATTTCGAGAAAATCGATATTCTCTTTTTTTTTAGCACTTCATCTTACTGCTTGTTCAGGTTATACGCAAACATGATCATTACTATAATGAAGTAGAGATGAGGAAGAAAACTGTTAAGAAGTAATTTACTCGCATTTACGTTTACGGAGAGTGGGAAATCATTGATGAAAAACCACCCTTAATAGACCCAACCGGGATTCGAACCCTGATCTACCCGTTATCGGTAGGTCACACTAACACGAGAGTGAAGCCTTAGACTGTTCGGCCACTGAAGCAGTTGATAAACTACTAGTTAATTAATTGGATATTTAAGTAAATTTAGCTTATAGGTCACTTGGTAATATGGGATTTTATTTAAACGTTATCTTACACAAAAAATACATAATCATACATTAGGGTCTTAAATAATATTATGGTAAATTCAGGGTTATAATCCCGGCTGGGTGGGGTAAGAATATTCTTTCATAAACTGTTTCTCACCCTTCTTCTCGAAAATATGTGTACATGTTCTCTAATTTTTATCTTCATCATCCCTACCCCATAAGTGTAATTAATTGTGGTAAACGTGGATGGGTAGCAAGACGTGGTGCAAAATTATTTAATATATATATACATATATATAAATACAAATAATTGTGTGTACTTATTTATATTCACTTTTTATGTATTATATACAAAATGATAAATATATAAACAATATAGGGATATTTTATATGATGGGGTAGGAATAAGTGAGGTGGAATTTTGAGAAATTTACCCACATTTTCATGAATAGAGAGGGAAACCACTTACAAAAAAACACCTAAATCCATAATACAGCCGGTATTAAAACCCTTGCCCCGCCGTTATCGGAAAAGCAGACTAGACGGGTCGTACGTTTAGTTCCACATGCCCACTAGTGCATAATAAAATAGGCCTATTCAAATATTTGATTATAGTCGATTAGAGTTGAACCAAAGACAAACCAGGCAACATTTGTTGATATCGGCATACAAATCACAAACATTTGAACCTAAGACCACTGTAGGTATCACAAAAATTCAAGTACTAGTGCCATCAATTTAAATCTTCTACGTAGAAGCATAAACTAAAAGCATTTATGCCTATTATATTTTTTTTAGGCATTACTCTGTTTTATGCGTACTTTTTAGGTTTTTAACGTGCTGTCTCTGAACCTACTGATTATATCTGCACATAATTTATAAATTAACTTGGCTATAACTAACACAACACAGAGCCCTCGGCCGCTAATTAATTAATGTGAAAGAGGAAACCCACATTTAACTGATATACTTTTCAGCCATGCCGGGAATCAAACCTGGAACCCTTATCTCAGTAGGCAGACACACTACCGATTGAGATAAGCTGTCGGATTTACTATGTGCTACCCACTTCGGTGGCCGCATGTTCTAAGGCGCTACTCTTGCAATAGACTAGACTGCCTATGACGGTGAGATCATGGTTCGATCCCAGTCGAATGCACTAAGGGTTGCTTTTAATATACGATTTCCCAATATCTCTCCACGCTAATGCAGATGCACTTCCTCAAAATTCAACCGTCTTCATCTCTAACCCATTAAAGTAAGTAGTACATATGCGTATAACCCGAATGGGTAGTAAGACGCGGTGCTAAAAACAACAACTTTGTGTTAAACTAAAATACTCATACCTTTTACTGGGCTCTTAAGAGCCTTATTTATAGTTGAGATTTGGACGTGAACTAATCCTGAATTTGACCTGGACTACTTAACTCGTACATCGGGAGATTAGCTGGCTCCCGAGATTAGACTATAAACACGGACCTTATAGCAGTAAGTTTAGACAGATATTTTCTCCTCCCCTCTTTCCTTCCCTCAGTTCTTTGGTGGGTTTGCCTTATAAAAAGGAGAAGTCAAATTCACCAAAGAGATGAGGAGGGTTACCCATTCGCAGGGACCACACACTAACCACGCGAGAACAACCCCGCCTCTCTGTAAACTTCTTCTGATAGTAACAGAATACGAATGATTGTGGCGCCGTATCGGTGTGAATGTGCCTATTCCTTCCACAGTGTATACCGCACAATACTGTTTATCGCTGTTCAATTCACCATCCTATGCCTGGGGGGTAGGGGGTTCTCGTGAGAGGGTGCAATAACCTCCCCTCTCTCTCTCTCTCTCTCTCTCTCTCTCTCTCTCTCTCTCTCTCTCCCACTGCGGGGCTTCCGACATTTCTATCAACCCATTTCACGGCTAGTTACACCTTTCGCACAGCCACCATCAACCCCCCCTCCCCCTCAGTCCCTCTTACCAACCACCATGCCAGGAGGGGGCTAGGTGTGGGTGGTGGTGAAGAGGGGTGGCAGAGGCGGGAACCACCCGCGTATTTTCTGCCACTTTGCACTAATTTCGATGTCGGCGATCTTTTCTCATCAACGCCAAAATCATCATTCTCTTGCCTGAGAGGGCTTTACGTTGGAAGCATCAAGCTGTGAAATAGTGAGGGGGGGGTGGGGGTCATTGGGGTTAAAGGGGGGCTTATAAGATTGTTGGGAGGTCGCGCCGTTGTTGTCAGAGGTGGTGGAGCGTCACGAGGCGCTTTAACCAATAGGATGACTTCACCGTCGACGGTTTGCCTTTAGGGGCTGTTTGCGTCACGAACGTATAACCCATCCCCTCTGCCAGTAGAGGGTATTATTCTGGGGCGCTCTGTTCCCCACTGTAACGAGAACACAAGTTAGTTCATGTCTGATTGTTCAGGTGGTTAGTTCTAGGTTCGATTCCCCTCTCTCGCCATGACCCCAGGGCTGGTTAACTCACATCATAGCACCAGCGGTAAATTGATTCCCATCGCGGGGTGATCGTGGACACAATGTAGCTTTATCTAGCAGCGAAGCGTTGGACGAGCAGAGCTTTGCGCTGATGACCAAAGTGTCATCCGCAAACGTCACCCGATATCCACATCTACGAATATTTTAATATCATACAACATTCAAAACAGAATAATTTAAATACAAATCTAATTTCATTAAATTAATAATCGTGTGCCCCCCCACCACCTAAAGGTGCTCGCATGGTCTAAGGCAGTGGTTCTTAACCTTTTATTACTCGCGGCCCCCTAAATATCCTAAAATATTTTCGCTACCCCTTAGTTTTTTACTAACATATTAATCATTAATACTTATTCTAAAATAGTGGCTTTATTTACTGATTATAATAACAAACAAATAAAAAAACAAAAATTAATATATCTTAATATATTTTATGGAACCTCTGCTGGTGAACACTTTCCACTAATTTGTCTATTCTTGTTTCATTGTATTACCTGCTATTCACATGCAGGAGTTGATTCGGAGTCTATTTCGTTGCTTCGTTTTAATATTTACCATTGTGGAAAATCCCTTTTCACATAAATAAGTGGAAACAAAGGGCAGTAAATTTTGAATGGTGAGGGTAAACAGATGGGGATTATTTGTAATATCCGTGATTTATATTATCCGTGCTTCCCCTCCTCTCCATTATCCCGGAAAATCGAGAGCTTACCGTACTTACATGCTTACGATCATCGAATTATTTCTTCCAAAACGTAAAATTTAAGATAATTGACTTCAATAATAAGCAAATAACATTTTTTAAAAAATTGGGCCCCCCCAAAAAACCGTTCTAATGCGGGCATTTTCCCCTCTGAATTCCACCTTCCTTATCCCTACCCCATTAGTGTAATTAAATGCGGATAGCCCCGACGGGAATTAAAACACGATACAAAAATAAACTTTGAAAATATTTGTATAACACACTTATCCGTACAGAATATTATGCTCAATGTCTTGAATGTTATGTTTATTGCCCACACAGATGTCAAACCCCACCCCTTTGATAATAGTGTCGTCATCAATATAGCTCGTGCTTACTTGAAAAAGGGGGGGGTTTGGAATATTCTCATGATGCCATTGTAGCGCGCAAAGTCCATTATGTAACTCGGAAAATCCTCTTGTAAAAACCTTCAAAAGATTTCGAATGTGAATGTCGAAATAAAAAAATAATAAAAATAAATAAAGGGGTTTAGGGTAGGAAAGTTATTTGTAAAGTAGAGGATACCGAAGTATTTATTCAATAAAAAAATACGCCTTTTCTCTCTCTCTCTCTCTCGGTAGGTCTAGCGATGAAAGAGAAAAAGGGTAGGGGTTGTGAGGAGGGGGTAGTAGGGGAAGGTTTGGTTTTGGGGTAAGAGACAGGGTGGAGTTTGTACAAGTGGAATTTCACTCACGGAGGCTGACTCTGAATATAAATGAATCCGGCGGGGAAGGCCTTCTTCCCATAATACACTTACTAAACCGAGCGACCGGCCGACTCTTTTGGATCCGCGTTACCCACGCCCGGACGCACGTGAAACGGATAGCTGCGAATAAAACCTTCTCTGAAAGAGGTGGAGAGGGTGGAGTGGAGGTGGGGGGTGGAGACAAGTGAGTCTTTTCAAGAGCGGGTCTCTCGACCGATCTAGGAGAATGTTGTTACTCGTACAAGCGGACTGTCCCAGGGAGGGAGGTAGAGCCAGCAGGGAAAGTGACGACATTGGGCGAGACGAGGAAGGATACCCCATGACGTCACAAGTACTTGTTTTATTTTTGTACCGCATCTTACTACCCGTCCAGGCCACCCGTAATCGAACCATACCAACCGAGCTGCCACCATATGTTGGTGAAGATAGTACTAATATCCGCGAATAGAGGGCGTCATTTGGTCAGCACAACGAGCCCTGCAGTCGTTAATCTCAGTTTTCTAGAACAATTAGTTTCTCGTTTATCCTCACGAGGCTGAGTTGACCCCGTTCCAGACCCACTGCTTCACAGATAATTTGGAAGCGCCGGTGATTGAACCTGAGACTTCTGGATCTGTAACCAGGAAATACGAACACTAGACCACATAGGTTATGGCGGTAGGGATGAGTAAGGTAGAGTTTAGAGGAGATTCACACGCATTCTCGCGGGGATAGATTGGGAAATCCTTTAATAAAATAAACATCCTCATTACACCAAGCTGAGATTCGAATCCCGATCCCCGATCTCGTTCTCTTTTCCCACAAGGCTAAAATAATTTTAAATTTAGTTCACAGTTTCTTGTTGAGCAAGCCCCTTAAATCTACGTTGGTGATCACGCGGTCTAGGACGTCAAGATCGCAACAGACTGGATTGTCTGTAACGGCGAGGTCTTGGTTAGAACTCAGTATACTTAGAATAGTATTCATAGTGTGACTTGTCACTATAGGTTTTCTCACTCTCTCTCCACACTAATGTAGGCCTACCTATAAAATAACTATAGTTAATAACTACTTAATCTAAGGTTTGGGGATAAGGAGTGTAGTTTAGAGAAATTTCAACCGAATTAGTGTGAAGAAGGATTTAGAAAATTATCCCTCATTGCATCCGGAAAGGTTCAAACCTCAACCCATATTATTTCAATTCTGACGCCTTATACCTCGTGACCACTGGTACGCGTTTTAAGGGATTAGTTTAAAAGAAACTTAAATTGTGTTACCGGTGATTTTCTTTTGATCACATTAATCACTAACAGTTTGTTCTTTCAAAAATCCGACACACTAGCTCAGTCTGTAGCGTATCTGCCTACTGAGTTAAGGATCCCAGTTTCGATTACCAGCATGGCTGAAAAATTTATCATTGATGAAATATGGGTTTACCCTTTCACATTGATAAATTAACGGCCGGGGACCGGATGTTGTGTCTGCCTTAGTCTTAAGTTAAATTATAAGGCGCTATGACAGGCCTAGTAAGCCGGTAGTGGAAAATATATTGTTTGAATAAAAAACTGACCCAGGCTATTAATTAATAGGTTGGAAACCGTAATGGATGTGGAGTTAAGTTTGTTCTTTCAAAGGTATATATTTATTTTAAGGAAGCTTCTTTGATAGAGGAGCTTTAGTTTCTTATTTCATTTGTTTAAGAAAAAAAATCGAGATTTAATTTTTAGAGTGATAATACATTTCTGGAGATTATAAGATGGTTTCCAGTTAACTACTACTCATCCTCCATATTATACATTTCTACCCTACGCTTCTGATAGCTTTGCTTTCTTCGTTATGTTATTGTGATTGTTTAACAAAGGTCAAGTAGGATTATTATCTCCTACACATTAGTAATTTTATCTACAGATAATAAAACTATATGCGTATAACCCGGACGGGTAGTAAGACGCGGTGCAAATAATAATAATAAACTAAAGCAGCACAGGGATGTTTTCTCCTCAAGCTCCGTCTACATTCTTCGTAGCCGTAAGGACTGTATTCCATAAGAATATATTATTATTATTATTATTATTATTATTATTATTATTATTAGCACCGTGTCCTAGTGTCCTTCCGTGCCGTATGCATACTCGAATGTAATAATTACGCTGATATGTTAGGGATGAGGATGGTTGAACTTAGAGGAAGTGTACCCGAAATTTGATTGGAAGGAGAGTGGAAAATCATTTAGGAAAACCACCCTCAGTACATCCGACCAGAACTCGAACCCGTATTTCTTACAGTGTGTGTACAAAATTGGAGATCATATAGACTTAAGGACTATAAGCAGACGGAGCTTACGGAGTATGTAGGAGAAATTCGTCTCAGCTAAACTAAAATTACGAGGTTGCAAAAATGAAAACCTGGGGCACGGGAATCGAACCCTAGATCTGTATATTTTTCATTCCTAACTGTGTACAAGGCCATATACCACAAGTCTAGATTTTCCTGCATTTTTTTCCATTCTTTTTTCCCCCCCTGAAGTGGTCTAGTCTTGTCTTTTGTAAACACACACACAAACACACACACACACCCACCCACACACCCACCCACACACCCACACACACACACACCCACCCACACCCACACACACACACACCCACACACACACACCCACACACACACACACACACCCACACACACACACACACACACCTTCTCTCTCTCCTGTTTGTTGATATAAATCTTCCACTCAGTTCCCCTGTCTATATCAGAAGTTGCCATTTATTTTTCGATTTTGTCGACTGTCATTGACGACTTGATAAATTTGATTACCGCCCGGGGTCTTGCTTTCTTTCCATTTTCGGCCGAGTGCCCTGTGATGTCCAGAGCAAATAGTCTGTCTTCTGTAGAACTTACCTTCAAATTACTTCTGAACAATTAGTTTTAACCAAGAGGATGAAAGTGCCGCGTGTACTGAGAATGGAATGTTAGATCGCTTAACCAATCGGTCGACAAAATAATAAAATAAAATATTGTAACACCACGCACCGTATTTCTACCAGAAGTCTTTGTCTGGATCCATAATTATTGACCTAATCTAAAACTGTACTTTAATAGTTCTCGATATTCATGGACGCTAGATTATCTTGTATTGGGTTCGAGCACCAGGTTGTTAGCTATCCTACCAATTAGTAAATGATATTAATAATAAGAGTGTGTCTGAGCTACATCAATCTGTAACTTATTTTAAGGAAAGATTACCCATTACTAATGTACCGTTGCCCAGGGGACGCCCGAATTGACTAATAGTACATCTTTTTCATGGATGATCTTTCCACACCTCGGTGAGATGAAGGAATAATGTTAGTGAGTATGATGGGGTGAAGCCAATGAAGATCTTAACCTTATTTTAGCCTAGTTAACTAAAGCCTGGTGACCATGGAAATTATACTCTTTTTGAGAAAAATTCCTCAGTACCAAATGGGAATTGAACCCAGGACCTCTAGGTCAGTAGGCAGGGACTCTGATCACTATACTACTAGGCCGGTTACCTATGTCTGAGTTATTGCAGTAAATAAATATTACATGAAGGTCATTCTACAGTAAGAAATACTAAGATTTTTTGTGTCTAAAACATTTTGGGAGGGAATTTAACAGATGTATTTCTTCTGAAAATTGAAAAATGACACCTGAACACGGTAATCGAACCCGGGACCTTTGGCTTAGTACGCCAATGCCCTAATCATTTAGCTATCCTGGAATCATTATTTATGTTTATTTTAGCACCACGTCTTACTACCCGTTCGGGTTATACGCTTATGTACTAATTACACTTGAGGATTTAGGGATTAGCGAGGTTATACTTTTAGGAATTGTACCCGCATTTACGTGGATGAGGAGTGGAAAATTGTTTAGGAAAAAACACCCTCAAATCACCCTACCGAAATCCGAACCTTGATCTCCCCGTTATCGGCTGTCTAGTCTACGGCGAGAGTTACGCGTTAGACCATGCGGCCCCCAAAGTGGGTGAATTTAACATAGATAGGGGTAAGGGGGTTATCTTGAATAAGACAGCAAGTAGCAATGTCTTATCCCATTTCAGCAACGCCGACTCGGTAAGGAAGAAGGCATCCTTTTTACCTGGATAAATATTAGTTTGAGAATATCTTACCCTCTTTCTCACCCTGGCATATTATGTTCTGCTACTCGGTGTTGTCCCTACATTTGGTAAAGTTAAAACAAAGAATTTAATGAAACATACATTTAAATTCTATATTTGAAATGATCCATTCGGAGACATTAATAAATATACTGTGTACTACAAAAAAAGATAAAATCAAATTATCGGGGTATAAAAAGAACAGTATTTATATTTTATTTAAAAAGATATAATTTTACCACTTTTAAACTGCTCATACATTAAAAATTATTTTTCTTTAACAATACCATTGTTATAAACCCTTTTCGAGTCAATTGGTCGGCTTTCACAAAGCTAGGTTTAGGACACTAGCGAACCACAGTGTTGATGGACTCAACCATGAGCGCGGTGAAACATCCGTAAGGCTGAGGATCTAGTGTATCCTTGTCTGTGCACTGGGCCTAAAACAGAGTTTAATACACAATGTAAAACCGGAAGGGGGGGGAGTAATTCCACTTTTTTAAATAGCTCTCTTTATGCCAGGATCATAAACAAACAACATTTTCCCCCTTGTTGAGCACTTCTTATTATCCTGGTTTGAATAAATGAAAGCCGACATGTTTTATAAGGGGAACATGAGCTCTATTACTTAAATTTAGAAGTTTTAGTAATAAATAGCCCACTTCGGTTGCCGAATAATCTAAGGCATCACTCTCATGTTAGACTTGCCTGCTGAAGATGGGGATATCGGGGTTTGAATCCTGGTCGGGTTTACTAAGGGTTGTTTTCCATAAATTGTTTCCCCCTCTCCTTCCACGCCAATTCGGGAAGATTACCTCTAAAATGCGTCTTTCCTAATCCTTACCGTAGTATTAGCATATATGCCTACATCCTGAACAGGTAGTAAGGCACGGTGATACAATATATATATATATGTGTGTGTGTGTGTTATGTTTCAATATTTAGGCTCATTGACGCCTCGATGTAAAAGCAGCGATTATCATCATAAACCTAATTCAAAATATAAGGTCAATTAAAGAAAAAGGAAATTAAAAACAGAAAAGCTTTATCAATCGAAAAGGCACTGGTGCTTAAGTGCGATGAAGAAACAATGAATGAATAATATAAAATACAAACTAGCTTAACCCAAGAGAGTACACCTAATACAAAATTAAG
Organism: Timema podura; assembly: GCA_033556935.1. NCBI lineage: Eukaryota > Metazoa > Arthropoda > Insecta > Phasmatodea > Timematidae > Timema > Timema podura. Next base: position 58,557,727 of record JAVRXN010000011.1, read on the forward strand.
CCATATCACTTAAATATTTACTAATTAGAGAGTAATACCGACCCGCATTAAATAATAATATATTTCATCAGCACCACGCGGAATGGAACCAGACTTTCCTAGAAACGGGCCAGGTTGTTTTAACCACTTAAACACGAATATATCCTCAAAATTAAATGTAAATAATCAATAAATAATAAATTTAAGAAATTAAATGTTAATTTATAGATTTTAGGGGACAACCTATGAAGGATTCTGGCAGGAAGAAACTCTTAAAAATTCAAACTTTTTTTTTGCGGTCAACATTGATAGTATTTTACTTTTATTATTAATATATTTTCATAGATATTGATATTATAATATATAAAAAGCAAAAATTTCAGTTCACTTGATTTTCCGTATAAGACCTACATAATAGGCCTACTATCAGTTCTGTGAACAGTAGACCTCGCTCTCATAGTGTTTTTATTCTTACGACAGTTTTAACATTTTCTCCTTGGATTTCAAGTTGAAATATTTCCTAGGTAATCAAGCTAGACAGAAAACAAATGAATACTACATTCAAAAGTACATTAAATTAATAATTACTAGCAGTACTACCCGGTATTGCCCGAGGTAACCATGCAATGAATTGTTTGGTTACCCCGTAGCAACACTTTACTTTGCTTCAAACAAACAGAAAAATAAGCTATTCATTTTATTTATTCCGACCTAGTTATTGATAAATAAAAAAATCTAATTAAACATTTAAAATTTCAGCTTTGAAGTGCACATCTTTGTGCAAAGGAGCAACTATTTTTAAAATTTCAGCGCGAGGTAATTTATCACGCGATGCTCATGCCAAACAGACAAACTCTTCATTTTATTGATATAGATTCATAGAGAATAGCTTATGTGGACGCATTTAAGATGTCAGGCTCACGGTATATGTCCAAATTAAAAAAAAGTGTTCTAGCTAATCGATTGATTTCTTAAACTTATAAATTCAAAACAATTGAAATGAGCTCTTAAACGAAAAATAATTGATGGGACCACAATATTGAAACTGATAACTAGATTAAAAACATATTCACATACAGCTCATTGTTCGGTATATGTTCAAAACATATCCATCCCTGCCAAACTTCTTTAAAATTGGCCCACGCATTCAACAGCTCTCGCGTAGCCAAGATCCGGATGGACAGGTGTAATGCTCAACTGCTTACTTCACTCGGTCATTTAGAATTATTTAAATGTTTGTTACAGCCACACTGTAGATACTTGACACATAATGCCTTGAGGCTATAATCATGAATTTTATTTCAATATCAACCCCTCGATAAAAATGTCCTAATACATTTTCTGTTGCATATGCCAATATAAACCAACACTTCCTGAAGTGTTTTGTGTTGTATCTAGAAGAAAACCTGATTCGAAGGATTATTAAAGGATAATTTACTCGTTAAATTCCAGGTTATATCGTCATAAAGCATCAAATTTTCCGAGGAGACAGCCCTAATCAAGTTTACCTACAAAATATGACGGTAGAGAGCCTCAAGATAGCTTACCCTCATCTTCTAGGATAATGAAGCGAATGATTGGAACCTCTTAAAATGCAATTACTTGTGTTCACAGTGGGCAAAAGGGGTTTTCAAAACGCGTCACAACTTCTTGAAGTCAAGAGCAATAAAGCCGTAAATCTTTTTTTTTTTTGGCGAAACAATGAGCTAAGTTCCTTTTTCATTTCTTTCTCCCAAAATATTCTGATTTACGTAAATCAAGGTGACATGTTTTACGTTTATATAATTACTATGGTTTTTTTTAGAAAAAAAAAACTGTTTACTATAAAAACTGCAAAAACACTGACCTTTTTTCTTATCTCTTCCCGTCTCCCCTTAAATTAATGTTCTATTTTACATACATTATTGTTTCCATCCTGTGGGGTGGATCAGTTTTTTATCCAAGCCATATATTTTCCACTACCAGCTTGCTAGGCCTGTCATGGCGTCACATGCCTTATAATTTAACTTAAAGATTAGGTCAGCCACAAAATCCAATCCCCGTCAGTTAATTTATCAGTATTAAAGGGTAAACCCACATTTCATCAATGATACATTTTTTGGCCATGCCGGGAATCAAACCCAGGACCCTTGGCTCATTAGGCAGACACGCTACCGTCTGAAATAAGGTGTCGGATAAATTAATATACTATATTTGTATATTAAATGCTTAAATAACTAACCTACTAAAATATCTGCGTACAGCCCGGAGGGGTAGTAAAACGCAATGCAAAATAATAATAATAAAAGCATATCTAGATATCATTATGTGTATCTTACATACACCTGGGCCAAATATTATTATTTTAGAGTGTGGAATACATCTTAACACCCTCCCATTTTTAAATCTAATTTGTAATAATGACGTTGGCGTATTTTATCATCTTATTTTCTTGGAATCGTATAGCGATTTAAAGAAAATTAAAAACAAATTATAAACTTCTCATCAGTAGGGATGTTAAAAAATTTTTTTTTACTTTACTATTATCAATAGTTCCCTCTTGATACCATTACATTTTTATTCAATTCAGTTGTTTTGATACTTCTACACATAAGAATACTCACGCCCTAGAGTCGTATCGTTATTGAGAGAAACACTTATTTGGTTATAATAATTAGTAATGTTAATCTTTTTATATCCACAAACTTTTAGCCTGATAAAATGGTCTACAGCTTCGTTAAGAAATGTAGATAGGCCATATAATACAATGTTGTGATTATTTTATTATTATTACTACTACCCGCCTCAGTGGCGTAGTTAGCTAACGCACTGGTCGAGTTGACCTAGACTGCCGAGGACGGGGAGATCTAGGTTCGAATCTCAGTCGGGTTAACGGGGGGTTTCCTAAATGGTTCTCCACTCTCCCTCAACGCAAATGTTGGTGCACTTCCTTTAAATTCAACCATCCCAACTCCTAATCCATTAGCGTAATTAGTACTTAAGCGTATAACCCGAACGGGTAATAAGACGCGGTGCTAAGTAAATAAAAAATAAACTATATTATTATTATTATTATTATTATTATTATTATAATGAAATTTCTGAGAAGTCCTATAAGAGTGACAAGAATGGCTAAGATAATAAATGAGAGGAATAGTTATGGAGGAACCAGTGCAGGATAGGAGAGAGAAGTCACGACTAAAGTGATACGGACGTACGGTCATGTGAAGAGAACGGAGAAAGAGAGGATATCCAAGAAGATGTTGGATATTGTAAGGGAGAGGGGGGGTTGCAGGAAAACAAGAGGAAGACCGAGGGACAGGTTGTTGAAGGTAATGTGGAGGAGAGAGGAGAGGACTGAATCATGGTGGGGGAGGAGAGGTGGTGGGGAGAAAGGATACGTTGGATAGTATGTTCCAAATATATCCGGCCAGTGGCTGGAAACTTTTCATGATAATGATGCTGATGATGATTGTTAATAATAAAAAAATATATTTTAATTAAAAATATGTATTTATAGTTAGGCCTACTATATAAGAAAAACATTTTAAGGATATTGAACAATAAACAGTACGGTGCACCACAACTTTATAGATTCTTTAACCTAAAAATGGAAGCTCTCACTTAGAGCTCGTAAGATATGTGAAGCGAAATGTTATACATTGTTGCAGAAACAGATTGAGAATTTAGGAACATCTCTGTCCACCAGTTTAAATCCTAATTTCTCTGACCCACATTTAAAAATATATATATTCTATTATAGTTCATAAACTGCTGGTTCGATAGAAATATATTTCAAATAAGATTTATTTTTATTTTTAAGAGTCCTAAAACCTTTCAATTATAAGTTATTTCGTATCTCAAAGAGTTGTGGAGATATGGTCCAGATATGAGGTTTCTAAGTGTGTAAAGTACCTTCTTAAGTTATTTTCTCTGAAAAAAAAGAGATGCTCCATTTATTTATAAATGTTAAACAATGCCTAAATAAGAGTTTTAATCAAAATCGTCAGAGGTGATTTCGATAAAATCACCTATTTTTTTCTTTTCGCCTTAGACTGAGATAGGCCTAAAGACAGACGGAATCGCGAAAACTACTTTTTCGGGTTCAGGGGGTTGTTCAAAATCTCGAATTCGATTTTTTTTATGATCACAATACTGCCTCTCTCCAAGGTATAGTGATAAATTAATAACACATTAACATTCTCATTCATAAAAAAATTCTTGAAATTTTGCTAAAATGTTACTAATTCTTTCGATCTATTCCAACTTTTATCGATACCTCCTTTTATTTCGATACAATAAATGAGTAAAGTATCGATGCACATCCCTACGCTTCAGGCTCAATCGTTCACGTTCAAGACAATCCCCGTAGCTTTTAAAAAAACTTCCCATGTTGGCAGCCCACAAACGAATCATACCGACCAATCGATCACCGTCTGTTGGCGAAGATAGGGCCAATTTATGCTAATATAGTGTGTCATGGAGTCAGCGAAACGACCGCTCCAGCCGTTGATCTCAGTCTTTTAGACCGGAGCTGCTACTTTTTTTAATTCGAATAGTTCCTCGTTTTGTCCTCACAAGGCTGAGTTGACTACGTTCCAGACGAACTGCTTCACAAAAAATATTTAGAAGCGCCGGGGATTGAGCCCGGGACCTCTGGATTTGTAGCCTGAAACTCCAACCACTAGACTACTAAATGTTTCTAAAAGGTCTACCCATATTAGTGGACACGCGAACTATACGTCAAGCTCGTTTAGTCTGGCTTACTTATGACGGGGAGGCTGGAGCTCGAATCCCAGGTGAGTGAACTGAGGATTTTTTTTTCTAGATGGTTGCTCACTCTCCCTCTACGCTGATGAAGGTACATTTCCTCTAAAATTCTACCGTTCTTATTTATATCCCATTAATATAATTAAATTATGATATCCCTGATTAAATTAGGGTATCTGCGATGCAAAAATAAATATAAAAGACCTGCCAAAAAAATGTATAGCTAAAAAAAATATCGGTAAGCTAAGGATAGTGTCGTTGGTAGAACTGTACGGGAAATACCAATGATCGACCACGTGACTAGTCTGTTATTGGCTGGTTCTGACAGGGTGATGTGTGGGAAGAGGGGAGGAGGGGAACAAAGTCAAGAGCGAATTGTCATGTCTTTGTGAAGAAGAATACGCGTCTCAATTTGTGCATTGTTCGCAAGTTGAAACGTGCATTGAATATTCCACGCACAATAATAAGAATACTGAGGGGAAAAAAAAAAATAGTGGAAGTAAAAATCATGGTATAAAGAAAACAGAGAATGTTCACTGGATATTCCTAGCAAATGATAAATTTAAAAAGTCTATTATCATCAGGACCCTGACTTTGATTACCTAAAATTTGTCAAAAGATGAGCTATAAAATGGCCAAAAATTCTTTAAAAAAATACTTCAATTTTAATTTTTTAATGCTCTAAAAATATGAACGAAAACAACTAAATCAAACAATCAATTTACAAATGAAAACTAAAAAATATACATGCAATGAGAAGCCTTGAACAACTAATCTTGCATACTGTTAAAGATATCATCGAGCTTAAAATATTTGCATATAAAGTAATACTGTAGACATCCCCTTCCAACGCAACCCTCTTTAGCTTAGTTGCAGTGTCTCAACAGGAATGTATTTTAAAATCAAACAAGCAAATACTATACAAAGTTCATTGCCTAAATTATCTTCTCATTGCGGCAACTATGTGTTGAATTCGTTTAATATCCTAAACATCTAAAGTATTTAATAATATACTTATTCAACAGAAATGCCTAAAAATGTCTCAAACCGTAGAGAACATTATCAATATTTATAATATGGGAACACACTTCACACAGTTCCATTCTTTTAAGCAATGACATAAAATACACTCGAATTAGAGTGAGTTGTAATCCACTGGCTGGTGCTGCATTTTCACCACTACCTTACGCATTTACAGTTGGTTGATCTGAAACGTCTATTAGTTAGGAACTCATCCACTATAACGCTACATTAGTAGGTAGGAATGAAATATATGCTTTGGAATCAAGTATAGGTAGCACTAGATTTTAATCATTGTGGACGTACCCATTTTCACGTTAAATTAACACATATAAGCATATTTGTACCAAGTGAATACCATTTATGATACATCGAAATTGATTTTATATGCTACGCATTGATAAAAACGTGGATTTTTATTTTTCAGAATAATACAGCCCACTGTTTCTTTTACAGTACTAAGAATGTCCCCAGCTAACGGCGCCCTTGGAATGAATTTGATGATGCCACATGTAAGACATCTTGATATTAGTCACATGAAAGAGACCGGTTAACTAGTGAACATTGATAATAAATACGTTTACCTCCACCCTTACAGCAGCATCAAACTAAAGGCAACCGAGTTGGGTAGCCCTGCTACCCCATTTCTAGCACTTCTCAAGAATGAAACAGCATTATAGTAGCCACTGAAATTGTATTTTGGTCACTTAGCAAACATTGTAACAAAGTCACATTTTCATTAAAAAATTATGCTTTACATTTTATTTCAAAGTTATTGAAATAATACTGATTTTGTTATTTTAATTAATTCAATTAATTTCATTTAATAAATATTAATATAAAATAATAGGAAATAAATTATGCCCTTTAGGGTCACGATCATAAAAGTTTGTGAAACACTGGCTTAGACAATGTGATTAAATATGCAGTTAAAACGGGTATAGAGTAGAAATGAGGAAAGTAATATTGGAGAAATGCACCTTTATTAGCGTGGTAAGGGGCTGAGAAAACCACAGTGTAAAATTGGCATGTGAAAGTCACCCCTAGCACAACAATCCAGGATTGATACCTTGACCCCCACCCCATTTAAAATCCAGTATACCGCAAGACTGACGCCTTAAATCGTGTGAACAGTGGTTCGGATCGCTTTACACTTAGAAACCACAAATAATCATAGAGGGTTTGAATAATGAGGATTTAGACACAGATGATATTGAACTTGATCTTAATGATGAAGATTATGTGGATTGTAAGGATTATGATAGTAATAATAGTCAGGGCTGGCCGTATGAATAGTGGACCTGTATTACTTGGGGACGCCATGATTCTATCCCAAATACCTGCACTTGGAAATATTTTCGTATACTATGTGGGTTGCCTATCCTCTCTAGATGAGTGATGATTGCGAAGGAAATCAATAAATTTAATCTCTCACAAACTGTCTATTTAAATAAGATAGTCATTTATGCCATCCTATATTGACATGAGAGGCTACAAATAGTTGTTTTTTAGCGTAAGGTACGATTACTTTGTCCCTATGAGATGATATGCTGATAATTGTGATGATTATGTGGGGCCAGTAGAAGTTTTACACCTAACTTAAGCCTAATTAGCTAGACCATGACAGTCATAGGAACAATTCTCCTCCGACCCGCTTCGGTCGCCGCGTGGTCTAACGCTCTACTTTCGTGTTAGACTAAACTGCTAAATACGGGGAGATCGGGGTTTAATCTCGGTCGGGTGTACTGAGGGTGGTTTTCCCTAAATGGTTTTCCACTCTCCTTGCACGCTAATACGAGTGCATTTCCTCTTAATTAAACCTTCCTAATTCCTAACCCATTAGTGTAACTAGTACATAGGCGTATAGCCCAAACAGGTAGTAAGACACGGTGCTAAAAAAAATTCCCTTCCGAGAAAAATATCTATGGTACCGCTTAGAGTCAAACCTGGAATCTCTATATTAGTAGCCAGTAATGCTGACCACTAGACAAAGAGGCCGGCCGCTTTAAATAGTAATAATAATAATTTAATCAGATTTTGTTCAAATCTCAGGTATAGTGATTTTTTTTAAACTCTAAAAATATAAATAATATTTCTTCCCCCTCCCTATTTCTTTCGTGCCCTTTTCCCATAGAAAAAACCGTTTCTCAGAGCTCTCTACAGTAATTCTTAGTAACTCCAAAGTTAATGTTCCTCTTGTGCTTAATCCATGATGGAAGTAAACCCAGGCGGTGATGCGGGTTGCCTCCTGCCCCCTCTCCTCTTTTTCCACAGGTTCTAGTCCTCACTTTTCAGGCATGAACACAATATAACGTGTAGATATTTCTATATAAAGAAAGAATCAAGGATGATAAAGGAATAAAAAAAACACAAAAATAATCCTCTTTATAGTGTATGCGACTCTTTTTACATGAGAGTTTAAAATAAATAAATATATGTGATGTATTCCTTTAAAATGCATTCAAGGTGGGTTTGAAAATTCTAATTCTCATACGAAAAAAAAAATTTTTAGACTAAATTACCATGTGAAGTTTGAAAACCAATAAAAATCCAAGGCTACTTAGATGCTAACTCAAATTCACGTATATGACCTCTACTCTCCCATTGAAAATTATATCCGGGTTTGAACAATTATAATTCAGTTAAACTAAATAATTGATGGAAATTATCTTTGTACGGATACATATAGGTTTTGTTACAGTATTCATGTATTAGTTTTTGACCTTATTTAAACTAGATATACTTGGTTTTTGGAACCGCGTCTTAGTACCAGTTAGTATTTATTACTTTCTCTCTATCTTACAGGTAGAGAAAGTATGGTGATCGTCAAAAAAATCGAAGTCGAGATTTTGATGAATTTTGACGTTTCATGACTTCCTGAATCCGAAAAAGTGGTTTTTGAATTTCCGTCTGTCTGTCTGTCTGTCTGTCTGTCTGTCTGTACCTCCAACTAGAGCCTAATCTATTTTACCGATTGAGCTGAAACTTGATATCTTGGGTTTTCATAGGGTTTCCCCGAGGGGTTTTTGGAATTGGACATCTACCCCTAAAATTAAGGGTAGTTTACTGAAGGGAAAAAACAGAAAAAGTCGATTTTCTCAAAATCGGCTCTAACGATTTTGATTAAATTTCATTTATGAACATTAATAAATATTCCAAACAAAATGGCTACTCTCAATATTTCGGCAAAATCGCTTTAAGGGCTCCGGTCTGTTGCGTAAATTAACATTTTTTATAATAGCTCCGAAACTATTTGAGATATGAAATTACTTAGCATTACAAATATGTATATATATTTATAATACAAATATTTTATTCGAAACATATTTTATAAAATCAATAATTTTTAATCTATACGCAATTATATATATATTTTTAGCTTTTTGGACATTAAAGCTTAAGTATTGCGATCGTAAAAAAAACTAACCTGAAATGTTGATGGATTTCGACGTCTCATGACCCCCCGAACCCTAAAAATTAGTCTTTGCAATGCCGTCTGTCTGTGTGTCTATTAAAACTTAAAATTAAGGGTAGTTTACTGAAGGGCAAAAAGAGAAAAAGTCAATTTTCTCAAAATCGGCTCAAACGATTTTGATTAAATTTCATTTATAAACATTAATAAATATTCCAAACATAATGGCTACCCTCAATATTTCGGCAAAATGGCTTTAAGGGCTCCGGTCTGATGCGTCAATTAACATTTTTTTAAATACCTCCGAAACTATTTGAGATATGAAATTACTTAGCATTACAAATATGTATATATATTTATAATACAGATATTTTATCCGAAACATATTTTTATAAAATCAATAACTTTTTCAATCTATACGCAATTATATGAATTTTTTTAACTTTTTGGACATTAAAGTTTAAGTATTGCGACCGTAAAAAAAAACTAACCTGAAATGTTGATGGATGTCGACGTCTCATGACCCCCCGAACCCTAAAAAATTGTCTTTGCAATGCCGTCTGTCTGTGTGTCTATAAAAACTTAAAATTAAGGGTAGTTTACTGAAGAGCGAAAAGAGAAAAATTTGGTTTTCTCAAAATCTACTCAAACGATTTTGATTAAAATTCGTATCTAGGCGTTGATTAAGATTATAAATAAACTGGCTATTTTCATTTTCCTATGAAAATGATTTTTAGGGTACTTTACAGAAGCGTTAATTTCCGTATCTCCACAACTATTGGAGAAACTAAACAACTTATCATTGCAAAATTGTAGGACTATTAGAAATAAAAAACTTTTATTTGACATATATTTTTATAAAAGCAGCAGTTTCTGAGATATTTGCAAATATATTAATACAATTTTGTGAGCTTTAGTTGTAAACATATACTACTTAAGTCTTAACGCAATAATTCTCCAATGCCATAGAGTAATTAAATATAAGTATCTAAAAAAGTATGTTATTTTTCCTTAAATCTCTTAGGAGAAATGTTTGCATAGCAATGATCTATCTCCATTTTATACTCAATAGTCAATATTTACATTTTTTATTGGTCAAAATGTATTAATGAATAATTAAATATCAATGCGATGACTTGAAGATCTGCAACACCTTATAAAATGTTAAAATTTTAACCAGAAATCGAAATTTTAATACGAAGTGTTGACCCTTGTGGAAGACATTAAACTGTTTGAAATGCTCTTAGGTGGACAAAGATGCGCCTCTTTTCTCATTGATTCTATATCATTGTATATTATTTTATGCGTGTTCTTATGTGGAGTGGTGATGATACAATGTACATTATTCCGTTCAGAAATCTTACGAGTTTATAGAAAGAGAGAGAAAGTCTGTGCGGTGTGCCGTACCATTTATTTTTTATTTATTTACACTATTTATCCCGATTTCTAGCATGTAGCTCGGGACCTAGATCTAGATCTTGGATTAACAATACATCTTTTAGCTATGTTATTTTTCTTTTTTAGTATTAGTATTATAAGCTTTAAATAAACTAAAATAGTTTTTTGTTTACCATTTACTCGCTTTATCGTCAGTATTTTGTATTATAGAGAAGACAGTGCCAAGCTTTTTTTTTTTTTTTTTAGCGAGCTTATTAACAACTTCAATTAAGCAAAAATGATAGGGTGGGGGTTATATCTTAGAAAAGATGTTCCCACACTATATTGGAGAGGAGGCTGATAAAATTATAGTTTAAAATCACATGTGGAAACCCCCCCTTTCCCAGCGTTCACTCGGCTGATATTTGATATATTTCTATATAACTGTCAAACAAGTATATCGAAAGCTTGACACCTTAAACCACGTTTTTATCTGTGCTAGTAAAGACAAGGTGATTCAGATCTCTAAGTAAAAAAAAACATACGAGGGTTACAAGAAAAGTATTTCCACGCAGTTAACTTGAGGTCGGTGACGGCAAATTACGGTGCTAAGGGACGCCAAAGTTGGCGCTGTATGCACCTGTGGGGTAGGCAACACACGTCACGCTAACCAGACCAGGCATCTTCAACACTCCCGCCCCCGACACACACGATGGTGTCAGCGAAACAGATCCGCATTGCACTTTTGGATGTCAACATGGAGTGACATAACACGTTCCCTGGTTGATGTGTTGCCTACCCTCCAGTTGCACACAGTGCCAACTTTGACGTCTCGTAGCGCCGCCATTTGACAGCGCTGATCCCAAGTACATTACATGGAAATACGTCTTTAGCCCCGTACAACCTATATAATTTTTTACCTGGAGATATTAATAGCTCTGTATATTCACCTTATAGTGCAGGTCTGTATAATTTAATCTCAGCAGCCATCAAATCTCACAATATACCAAATAACAAATAATTTGGGGAAAATCGGTGGGATAAAAGAGGGCTCGAGTTAAGAACAGTATTTTTTTCAGTTCTTATATCAAAAACAATTTTTAGCTTAAATAAATCAAATATTACCTCAGCAGATATCTTTAATTTAATATTCTACACGGGCCCGGATTCAAGGGGTTGTGACAGAGGCTAACGCCCCAAGGCCTCCAAGGATAAGGACTTCCACAAAATGTTGCAATAAACATAATTTCTTATGGTGCTATATCTTGCAGTCACAGTAAGATCTTTAAAACTTTTGTTAACTAACCATATACATTCTCATTTAACTTATTTTTGAGGCTTTGACTTTATTTTCTGTCCTTATAAAAATTAACTAGTACTATTGAGCGTCTGGTTTACATCATTCGTAGCCATTAGTGGAAAGACTAGACAGTAGTAAGGTACCGTTGCCCAGGGGACGCTCGAATGCACTAATAGTACATCCTTTCCTTGGAGGCTCTTTCCATGTCCCGATGAGATTAGAAGATAGTGATAGTGAGTGTGAGGGTGTGGAACCAGTAGAAACACTTAAACCTAACTTAAGCCTAACTAACCAAACCTTGGTGATCGATGGGTTAATTCCCCTTTCGGTAAAAGTACCTATAGTACCAGCTGGGACTCGAACCCAGAACTCTTAAGCTCATAGCCAGGTTCACTCACCACTACACCACAAGGCCGGATATCAAGCTCAACTAAGTAAACAAACCGATTATAATACCATTTTTGTTTTAAACAAACTAATTTATTGCTATGACAATATTTATTTATTTAAATACTATCTTTGACATTGAGATTTTAACAGTAAATTATGTAAAGACAATAATAATAAAAATGTCGAGAAGACGAAAAGAAAAATATTTGTTTACTGTTGGGGCCTCCAATTTTTACAGCCCTGGGACCACCACAGCTCTAAATATGGGTCTGATTCTACACGTAGTTATCTCAACAGTTTTTTGATTATTTGTTATGGATATTGCGTAATTTTATCAGGATTTTTTTATCTTTATTTAAAAAGCTTCTGGTCAAATTCTGTGATGCTCACGAGAAATATTAAAGAATTGTTAAGGTCACCATGTGAAGAAATATTAAAATAAATGTTTCTAGTGACGCAATAAAAAATCGCAAAAATTATGGACCTTAAATTACGTTTCGTTTCATACAACCTTAAAAAACACATAAGGTTCTGCCTTGTCTGAATGCGCTCAGGTGACAGTATAAAGACACCTTTATATTCCAAGCCTGCCATTTTTAAAAAAATTCTTCATTTCTGTGCGTGTAGGTATATTTTTTTAACTAAACCCAATATGATTTTCCAGATTAAATTAATTTTATTTTACTGGCGTACTAGATAAGCTATGTTTTATGATTTGAAGTCCAAAAATAGTTTGTTTCAAGTCTTTTTAATTTTGTTTTAACCTATTTTCCAAAATTATAGATAAAAACTGTACTTATAAACCAAATGAAAGAATGTCACGTGTTTAATGTAATAGCATGAAAGAGGATTTTTTTATTTAAATCACTTAGCTTTAAGATGTCCTTTGCGTTGATAAATACTTCAAATATTTTAAAATTTACTGGAAGATTGCTGCCAACACGTTTTTAAATTTTTAAATTGCACAAACCAACTTTGATCACAATTAAATATTCGTTTTCACGTTACCCATATTATAGCTTATTGCTTGACATTTTTGTTTATTAGGACATCACTAATATTAATTTGTTGCACCTTGGTTAATGAGTAAGTAAATTGGAAGTAGTCAGTTGAATAAATGTGTAGCCCAATTTAGCAAGCAATTTTAATAATAATCTCTTCAATGTGATTATTTGAAGGAGGAGTGGTTGATTAAGTAAGATGTGAAGGTAAATTATTCAAAATATAAAAACTTTATACCTCATGTGATCTGCAACTACCTCTTTTCATAGATAATCTCGATACCTGTAAAATAGCACTAATAATAGAATAAAATGTTATAATATTGGCCACAAAAATAATTTTGTATTTTCTAAACCCTTTCCTTGAAAATTGAACAGTAGCTACATGAGTTACTCTTTATCCGTGGTGTTGAGATGGGCTCGTAACATTGAATTTAACATTATGTTTTTATATACCTACGCTGTTTTCATTATAATATACTTTCTTGACCAAATTTGTATTTAATGTTTTTTTTTCTTAGCCGGAGTTGGTTGCTTTTGAAACTATAACGATTCATTTGTTCTTCCCTAACTCACTCCTTTATTTTTTTATTTTATCAATTCAGTTTTCCCTCTTCATCTCTTCTCATTCAGTCGGAACTAACAACAAAACAAAGAACTTTTCGAAAATTACTTTTCCGTGGAACCTAAAAAGAAGGGTAAGGGTGTTGAAGTGGGTATAGGTTTGGAAACTAGGAATGAGGGGAAGTCCCCTAGGACCGGTAGGGAGGGAAGGCGTCATGAATGGAATACTTAAAGAAAAGCGTCATTGTATACACCATAATGAACTGAACAGTACAAATAGAATAGGGTATAAAGGGGAAGGTTTTGGAATAGGGGCTGGGTGGCTTCCCCCTATCACACCCCCTTTCCCCACCCTTCCTTTTGCAGGAGGAGTTATATATCTATATATACATCGAGTTGCTTAATAGGATCAGTTGTTGAACTGTTCGAATGTGATTCTAGCATTGTCGGAGACAAAATTGAGTAGCATTCAGCAGCATTCATCCTTGGTGGATCTCGTATCCCCCTCTACCCCATCCCCTTTATTCAACCACCCCTTCCCCACCTTCACGTATTTTCTTCCCTTTCTCACCGTTATGAAGAATCGCAACCTGAATCATCGCCGCGCCAAGACTACGTGGCAAGTGTTGCCAACCTTCTGCCGAATAAAATACCCAAGAGACATGGTTAGACTGTACTAGAAGCTAAGATAGAAAAATAAAGTTTGATAGAAAAAAATCGTGTGCTCAATTATTAATAACAGCCTGTATCACCCATTCCAATAAAATTTTGACTTTTTTTTATGATTTATAGATACTGTAAAGGGCCCACGTGTTGGTTACGCCCTGGGAAAAATAACAATGTGTATTTGCTCCCACTTTATATTTAAATCCTTTTATTGTTCTAAGGAAGGTTAATGTTTGTATTTACAATTTTTTTATGCTATCTCCCTTCAAAAACATTTAATTTTTGTTTGATTTTCCCCCAGCAGAAGAGATAACAGGTCAATTGACTAACCTAAACTAGCCTAACTTAACCTAACCTAACCTAGCCTACCAACATTCTCTTCATACTAGTAGCTCTGAAACATGACCGTATCAAAAAATAAAAGCCATGTACGTCCTCTTAGTGACTTGCAGTTGCTAGTATCAAGGTTTGACTAGCCGACGGGTGCGAACACTTACGGTTTATTTTAGGCGGATGCAAACGCCCACGTTTCTTTGAAAGGGTGCTACCAACACGGGCGCAAACAACACGCTCCCACTGTAAAGCTTACCATTATTGTTTCATTCAACACGTATCTTTAATGGATCATATCATGCCTGCATACCATATTCGATATTTTTTGACATAGTTTTTCTTAATACAAATTTGAAAATTCGACAATCGAGTAGTGTAGTAGATTCTGGAAATAAGGTTATTTCAAAAATATAATTCACAATTTTTCTTGCAAACAGAAATATAACCTTTACAATCTCTATTATTTAATGCACATTATTAATGCATCATTATCCAGGACACGCCCGAATGTAGTAATCCTACATCCTTTCAGCTCTTTCCATGTCCCGATGAGATGAGGTGATGGTGATAGGGAGAATGAGGGTGTAGAACCGGTGAAAACCCTTACACCTAACTTTAAACTAATTTACCAAACCCTGGTGACCATCGAGGTAATCCCCTTTCGAGAAAAACACTCAAAGGATCAGCCGGGAATCGAACCCAGGACCTCTAGGTTTACAGGCGTACTTACCACTGTACCACGGGCCGGTTAATAGATTGGTATTAATACCTCACCTATCAGATGATTAACTGGGAAATTAGATACAGGATTACGTTCGAAACATAAAACAGAACTTATCGTAGTACATTCATCATTAAATGTTAAATTTTAACAACAGTGAAATATTAACAGTTAAATAACTTTTTCTTTTTAATATAATTTTCAAATTTATTAGTATTGTTTTATGTATGGAAAAATAGTTTCATTTAACAGTTGTTGAATATCAGCTGTCATCACCAAGGCGGTATTCGATGAGAAACTTTTTAAATGAAGAGAAAAAGTTGTCATTAAATTCCAGGACACCCTTAACAGATATTCAAGAACTGTCGATGTCACCATGCGAATAAAATTAAATTCTCTCTCTAATGGAATAATATTTTATTTATTTTGTACCAAAAGTGTTTTACTATAAAAAGTGCAAAAACACTGCCCCTTAACTCGCGTTTCCTACATCTCCACCATAACGACTTGAAGGGGTATCAACATTAGGGTTAATAGTGTCTTACTTTGTACTGACATATTATAACAGCGTAGCAATTTGTAAATATTGATCAAAATCGTGGGTCCAAAAAATAATAATAAATAGTTTACCACATTTAAATAACTTTTGTTTTTATGGTTCTGGAAACTAGAGGGGAAATGTTGAATGTGTATTCTTCATGTTGGGTTTAATTATGTCAAACATATTTTTACTTAGAGGAGATGCGGTTATTATGAACTAGTCGGGCAGTACGGAATACTACTATTCCATAATGCTCGCACATTTTTCAAGTTTTTGGCAAGTGATTTATTTTGTCGACGTAAGCGTAAACATTTTTCCTAACACCTAAGAAATCTATTAAGAGAACAATGTAACCTGATACAATATTTTAGTCTAATATATTTTTATAATTCATTACTAATACTGATTTATTAATTAGTTATTTTTTATTACAATGTATTATTTCAATGATTAGTTATTATTACTATTTTATTGTTTCACACATAATATTTGCATGTTTTTTTAAACTTTCTTATGAAACATTTGTTAGGTTTAATATATAAAATTATTTTTTATATTAATGTGTAGTATTCCATATTGTCCTTCCTATTACATATTGCCCGCATTTATTCCACATCTCTTTTAAGTGCTCCTAGAGAAAATTCAAAGTTATTAATTTTGCTTTAAGCACTAAAAATAGTTTTAAAAAACATATTAATTATAAGTTTAACATGGAACTAAATGACAAAATGTGAAAATACGCTTTGATATTATTGAAAAAGTAAATGGTATTCCATATTAACCGCACTTCCTCTATATATTTAAATATTTTGTTTTTTAATCATTTAGCTTAATACCAAGGTAATAAACGTATTAATTTAAGGGTTAAGTAGTATAGATATAAGGCGCTCTCACATAGTGTGGAAAAAAAATAGGTAAACCACAAATAAAAATCATATAAGTATAGGAAATAGCCCAAAGTACACCCGACCGAGATTTGAACCTATGCCTCCACATCACCAGAAATTTAACCTTCTTTGAGACTGACGCCTTGGATCATGTGACTACCAAGGCATGTGTATTGTAAAAGTTATTTATTTCACTCATGAATGTTTCATATTGACAAGTGTTATTGTTAAGCGTATAACCCGAACGGGTAGTAAGACGTGTTGCTAAATAATAATATATTATTGTTCCATTATGGGCTAAATATATATTGCAATAAGATATTCAACCATATTTTCTAGTTGTTTTTATATTCTACTGTTTATATATTTAGTTATCCTGTTCATGGACCAAGTTGCTTAACAGTTTCTTTTATAAACCGTATAAGAATATTTTTTAAAACATTTTTATTTCTTTTTGCACGTAATAAAGTTGATATATACAGGTTCTTGGTCAAGTAAACTGAAACCCGCTTCGTTGGTTGCGTGGTTCAACGGGCTACTCTCGCAGTAGGCTAGACTGCTGATGACGGGAAGATCGAGGTTCATATCTCGGTTGAGTGTACTGAAGGTGTTTTTTTAAAAAAGGTTTTCCACTCTCTCTCTCTCTCTCTGCTCAAATACGGGTACACTTCTACTAAATATAACCTTCCTAGTTCCTAATTAGTACATAAGAGTGTAACTGGAATGGGTATTAAGACGTGGTGCTAAAAAAAATACTGAAAGGGTTAGCAAGGTAACTAACTATCTGCTAATCCAGCTGCAATGTGACATGGTTGGTAACAATGGGCCCAGTTGGCACGTGACTTGCACCACCATGGCCTGCCTAACGTTTCGCCAAGGTGTTGTCGTGTTCAATTATTCATCTTCTTTTATTTATTCCTCAATTTCACTGTCCCTCCTCTTGTCGGTGGCCGTTTGTGCGTGAAAAGGGCAAAGTTTTGTCATCGAGTTTTCTTTCAAAAATCAAACTTTATTCCTGTTTCAATGATAACTTTGAGCTTGGTTTTAGGTTTTAAGTTTTCCAAAAATAAGTATAATGACATATGAATATCTTGCTAGTTAATAATATTACTACCCACTTCAGTGGTCACGTGGTCTAATGAGCTACTCTCGCAGTAGACTAGACTGCCGATGACGGGGATATTTGAGGTTCGATTCCCTGTCAGTTTTTTTAGCATCACGTCTTACTGCCCGTTCGATTTATACGCTTAATTACTAATAACGCTAATGGTTTTAGGGATTAGGAAGGTTAAATTTATAGGAAGTGTATCTGCATTTGCGTAGAGAGAGAGTAGAAAACCATTTTGGAATAACCCCCCTCAGTACACCCAGCCTAGATTCGAACCTTAATATCCCTACCATCGGCATTCTAGTCTACTTCAAGAGTAGCGCTTTAGACCATGTGGCCACCGTAGTGGGTCCGGTCGAGTGTTTTGAGGGTTAATTTTTCCTAAATGGATTTCCACGCAAATGCAGGTACACTTCTTCTTAATTCAACCTTACTTATCCTTAACATATTACTGTAATTAGTTCGAATGAATACAAACCGAACGGGTAATAAGATGTGGTGGTAAAAATAAAGCTAACTAATCCCAGAATCCCAGCTACGCCTTAATTACAATAAAGCTAACTAATCCCAGAATCCCAGCTACGCCTTAATTACAATAATGGGGGGTTACATGAGTGAGAGTGAATATGGAAGAAATATAACCGAATTTGGCTGACCTGGTGTCTAGGGGTAAGGTGTCAGACTTCTGTGCTGAGGGTCCGGGGTCAATCCTCGGTCCCGGCACAGATTTATCTGATTGCCAAACCCTTCCGTCACCTCTGACAAGATGTGTATTAATCACAACTTGTGAATGTGAGGAATGCCAGGCCTCCACCGTGGTTCGGATTCCACGTTAAACTGTAGGTCCTCCATTTCATCTCACAATCACCGTACCATTGCACATTAGCGTAAGTGCGTATAATTCAAACGGGTAGTAAGACGCGGTGCTGCTGCTAATAATAATAATAATAATATAACCGAATTTGTAAGGAATGAAAGAGGGGAGGTATTGTTTAGGAAAAAGCACCTCAATATACCATGTCGGGATTCGAATGCTGACCTCACCGTAAACTCACCAGATTAAATGAGACTGACTGCTTTTGACCAAGTACTCACCGCATGATGTTGGTTAGAGGTGTATCTAATTTCATACAAAAGTTTGTTGGGTTATCAACTATTATATTTTTTCTCTGACCCCTTTGATGGAGAAAGTATTGTGATCGTAAAAAAAAATCAAATTCTAGATATTGACGTTTTCGATTTACTTTTTTTTTTTTTTTTTTTGATACCATCTGTCTGTGTGTTTGTCTTTAACTTGGTGTAGAGCCGAAACCATTTTACTGCTCAGGCTAAAACTTGGTATATATGGGGTCCATGAAGCTACCCCAAGGGTTTGTTTGGAATTAGATCTCTATCCCTTTAAATTAAGGGTAGTTTACTTAAGGGCAAAAAGAGAAATATATTTTCTCAAAATCCACTTGAACTATCTTGATAAATATTCATATCTAAAGGCTCTTTAGTATTAAAAATAAAAGTGAATTCTCATTTCTTCCTTGAAAATTATTTTGAGGGTAGCCTACTTTACATTAGCTTAAATTTCCAATTTTGGTCATATCTCCGCAATTATCTGAGATATGAAGTAGCTTATCAGCTTGTAAAGTTGTAGTACTATTAAAAGTAATTTTTTTTAAAAATATATTTTTATAAGACTGATAGTTTCCGAGCTATTGGTAAATATATTAATTAAGGTCTCAGAAATATAAAGTTAATTGTTACGCTCTTTGGTGACCACAGATTTTTTTTCTCACTATATTTCTTTAAAAGTAAATATTAATTATTTTGTTTAGCTCATTGGTGGGATAATATGTTGTTGTTTTTTCACCAACATGTTAATGTCCATTATTTCTTTTCACAACTCTTTGGAGTTTTAAAAGAAGGTCTCCATTTTTAGATAAATTATAGAGAGAGCGTGTGTACGGTGGATCGTGCCAATTTATTTAATCTTGTACGATATGTGGATGTGTTTCTGTCATACCGTCGTCAACTAGCCCATGACAACACTATCTGCCGTATCAGTACCCAGGGGACAGATCTAATTTTCTGGTCCTACAATCCACACAAAGGGGGACCGCATCGTAAAGAATTAGAGCGGAGCATGGAGAGAAAGAGAGAAAGAGTGTGTTTGCCTTGTTTTATTACGAAGTAATGAGTACTGTATTAGCTGCAGAATGCCACCAATAAACCTCTCATCCCGTCCATCTGGCGTGTGATCAAAAATACACTGCGTGAGCCATCATCGGCTTAGTCGAGGGGTTTGAGTGGTATCGGGAGGAGGGAGGGGGGGGAACCGCGAAAGCTACGGGACACGGACCCACGTAACTGTCAATATTTCGACAAGGGTTGTATGGGGGAGGGGGGAGTATAGTGTGGACCTTGCACTTAATAATATAATTGATTTGTTACTCGGCTTTTATCTCAGTGGGATTTAGGAATAAAATATTACAGACTCTTTAAGTGCAATTTTCAATACAGATTGGACATTTAACCCTTAATAGGTTTTTGTACTTTTTTTTTAACATTGCATCTTACTACCTGTTCAGGTTATACGCCTATGTAATTATTACATTGATGTGTCAGGGATTAGGAAGGCTTAATATAGAGGGAGTGCATCCGTATTTGCTTGGAGGGAGAGTGGAAACCAATTTAGGAAAAAACCTCAGTACACCCAACCGGGATCAAACCCCGATCTCCTGTCTTCGGCAGTTTAGTCTATTACGAGAGTAGCGTGTTAGACCACGCGGCTACCAAAGTGGATTTTATTTTATTAGTACGCTTTAGAAGACATGTGATAGCTATTAGTTTGTTTTTTCCCCCCACCACTTTTCCTTACCTGTTTGGGCTAAACGCATATTAATTACGTCAATGTGGTAGGGATAATAAATATACCCACATTTGCGTGAAGGAAGAGTGAGGAAACAATTTACTCGTTCACACCCTCAGTACACCTGGTTGAGGTTCGAACTCCGACCTCCCCTTTCACTTGACATTTAGACCACGTGATAACTGGTACGGGTATTATGACAGTAGGATTAGATGAAGGACTGTATCTGACAGTTACAAAATATCCTTAAACTATTTCATATATTCATACGTCGTATCATGTAATCTGCAGAGCTGCTACTTTTGATATATATTATCAATAAATAACATAAAATTAAAGTAAAATTTTATTAATATTGACCCTAAAAAATAAGATTTTATTTTCTTAAAGTTAAGTTACTTTCTACTTTACCCTAATCTAAGGTAACTGAAAGAGGGAAATGTATTTAAAGTAGGTCTAATTCTCCAAATACAATGGGGGTCAAATGATTGCCATTGTAAGTGTAACTTAGTTATAACCTTGTGAATTTGAATCGGACTTTTAAAGTATAAATACCACTTTTTTGGTTTTGTCTGCCAGCTATGAAAAGTTACCAGACCAAATTTTGTATCCCTACGCCAAACCATATCATCTGCAAAAACGTATGTTAGCAGCTGCCAATTTTGAAAGTCAAAACTTAGGTCTATACAAGAAACATATATTACAGTTTTATTTATTTTTTATTTATTGTTGACCTTGATATGTTTATGTTAGGCCTAGTATTAATTATTATTTTTTATAATTAATCAATATTAATAAGTCAAAAATAAATATACATCAAATAATGATAACACTGTTAGTGTTAGGTAATTTATTGTAGCCTACCCCTTGAATAAGGATTGAATTAGAAAGTAGCCTGCCAACAACAGGCTAGGGAGTGCAAACCTTGTACAAGTTAGGTTTTTTAGATAAAATATCGAATAATGAATAGTTTTAAATTGTCATTCTACTCACAAGGACACGTAAAATAATGATTTACCGACATCATCAACTTGAAACTTTATTTTAATCTACACAATTAAAACAAGGGGGTGGGGGAATGTTGAAAACATGTGTTTTTACCTTTGCTCCACATACCGTTTGTTTGGTTAATTTATTTATACATGAAATAATCAGCTTTATTTATATGTAAGTCTATGGCAGTTATCTTTTTTTAGTATAAACTATTCCAAACTATCAAAACCTAACCTTTGAAGAACCAACAGGGGAAAATAATACAAATTGACCTAAACATTTGCACTGACCTTCATGATACTTTCTGTAGATGACCTGACGAACAGAATCTCTTGTAAAATCATCAAGAGCTTCTACAGATACTCCAGTGTCAGTTGTTTCTTGCCCATCTTGCCAGTTTCAACTTGATCTATTTTATTTTATATTAACTGCACTTCACAAAGTTTTTCAAATACTATAAAAAATTCTAAAACTTGAGGTTTATGCCTAGTGGTCAACATAACACAATTTTGGGACTAAAATATATATTTTATAGTCTTGATACAAATACTTGAATTTTATTATATTGTATATTGATCACTGAGAAACACTCGCTATTTTTTTTACCACACGCTTCAATATTATATTGGAAAAAAATTATTTAAAGATCACTAAAAACTGTTTATTTTCCAAGGATAACACGCTTACACACTGAACAAATATTTACAAAAGAACACACACGGATATTACTAGGTAGCCGAATTAATATTCAAAAAAGACATATATTATTAAAATTTGTAATAAAATTACTAACAGTAACTTATATACACCTAAATACTTAAACAATAAAGTATTTTTCGCTTCAACTTGTGGACAAACGTACATGGTTTATTAATTGTGTTTTATATGGTAATTCACTGTTATAGTGTCTATTTAAAGAATTGTAAGATTTTTTTAAAAGAATAACCTTTGGTTGTTTCTTTTATTTGAAAGTAGCGTTTGCTGTTTGATAAGAATTAATTATCAAAAGCAAGAGCTCATTAAAAGCGGCCTTACTTTCAAAAATAAATATGCGCACTAAAATGAAATGACACTGATAGTTTATGACGAAGACGATCTTGTTGGCGAATGAATGGCGACTGGTATTCGTGTTTACAAAATTTAAACTTTATATTATCATTTTGTATGTATTTTTCTCTTTATATCACAAACCATGTATTTATGTTAAAGATATGAGAGGCCAGTTATAAAAATATAAATAACTGAATATAACACCATTAAATTATAATTTCACGCTCTATTTAACTTATAGTTGCCACAAAAGTTAAAAGAAAAAATAGGATTGATTTATTAGACTATTTTTTCTTTAATTTGATTATGTAAAATACGATTCTACTGTAATCCTTAGGGAAGTTTTGTTAAAAGTGATTGATAATTTTTTTTTAGTGATAATAATATAAATACTTATCAAATAATTATTATTTCCAAATATGTTGAAACAGTGCTTTCAGGCAATGTTGGCATTACTGATAGCTTCTGCTAGCCTCTGCTAGCTGTCAGGCAGCACCAAAGAAGCCATAAATAGCCTATATATATAATTTTCCCTGTAATTCCCCTCCCCCCAACTCCCCCACACAACTGCCACCCCACCCACTCCACTCTAAAGTGAGATAATTTCATTTAATATATCCCCATCCTGCTTATCCATGGACTAAGTAATTAATAAAAACTTTAGTATTTAATTTACTAACTATACTAAATGAATGCACTAGCATTCACCTGAACAACATTTTTGATAATCCAGTGTGTTATGTGAATAACGAATCGTACCCAGGCGAAAAATCATCTAAGTCAACTTTATTACTTGCCCAAGTCCCAAGGGCTTGTAGCCTAGTGTAATTTCAGGTATTTTGTAACTTCTGTCCAAATCTACAGCGCAATACCTTTTATTTTAGAGACTTCAAGCAACTTTTTTTTATGACATCGAGAAATCCTGTCTTAATAGCGTCCATTCATTCATCGACCAAGGTAGATTATACATGGACCCTGATCCTTATAGGAAGCCCACATTGATTGAAAGTCACTAAAACATGGTATTATAGAAATATGTCTTATTTCATTTATTAATTAAAACTTGCATATGAGATTTTATCAAAAATTTCTAGTAAAGTTTCTTATAGATTACTGCTTAGTTTATCTTAAAATTATCAACTAAGGCGGGAGATTAGGGGACGTGATAAAATGTGTTTTTGAAGTTATACAACAAGGTTTACTAGAATCTCATTCCAAAATAGTATGTTTAAGAAGGGTAATTAAAAAGAACTGCGCGAGCATTGAATTTTTTTCTAACACCCTGATGTGAACAATTTGATCCCTGACCTCCTGAGTAGGGTTAATCTTCTAAGTTTACCCATACTCTTTTCGAGTTGGTAAAACAGCTTACTCGTACTTTTCATTTATCATTCATGGTCAAATGTACTCTTTTTGAAACTTTCATAATCATTCAGTGTTCGCTCCAGAAAATGTTGTCAGCTGGGTGCCGTTATTATGTAGTTGGGTTGGGGAAGTGTAGTACTGCGCAGCATTTGATGTATTGTGCAACATTTTACAGTCACTTTAGTACATATGTGAGAAAAATTGATAATCCCTCCCACCATCCCCCGGTCATCATTTTTAGAATGTACTCTTTTCACAGGATCTGGAGCTGGTAACCTTACTCCTGGCTCAAGATCAAAGTATAATGAAGTAAGATTTTTCTACGAATAAACTTTTCGAAAATACAATCAGACTTTTTTGTGATCAACATTGATAACATTATACTATATTATTAGTGCTATTTATAGGTGTTGATGATATCTATTAAAATTGTGGTTGTGTATAATCTGACTTGACTTATGAATACGTCAAAGTAATAATATAATAATATTTAGCACCGCGTCTTACTACCCGTTCGGGTTATACGCTTAAGTACTAATTACGCTAATGGATTAGGAATTGGGAGGGTTGAATTTAGAGGAAGTGAACCCGCATTTGCGTGGAGGGAGAGTGGAAAACCATTTAGGAAAAACCACCCCCAGTTCACCCGATCGAGGTTCGAACCTCGATCTCCCCGTCCTCAGCGGTCGAGCTCAACACGACTAGCGCGTTAGCCAACTACGCCACCGAGGCGGGTCTACGTCAAAGTAGATAAATGACTAAGTATCTTTTCTAAATGTTAGATATGGGTCTTTCTCTGAAAAATTATTCTGTAGGATAAATCTTCCAGAAAATACACACTTTTTTTGCGGTCAACATTGATAACATTTTAATATATTATTAGTGTTATTCTAAGTGACAGGTGTAGATAACACATCTGGTACGTATGAATGCATGAAAGCATTTATAATAACTTTTCTAGTAGCCAGGTAAGGTTATTTCTGATAAAATATAATTGTATTTATTTGAAATGTTAGTGAAGACTGTTGTTAGTCACAATTTTTTGTTTTTTCAAACGAGACTTAACTAATAGTTTGGTCCAGTCGATGTTGTTTGTTCGTACGAGACTTGTCTGTTGATCTAATTAGTATTTGCATTGAAACTTAAGACAACTAGTTAAAATTTATTTGGTGGATATTGATCGATCCCTTTCCAAAAGGAGTTTCCGACAACAATATGGAACACACAAGTTTGAAGTCAGTTTCAAAGCTGGTAGTCACCGTCTTTTGTCAATCTATGGACGATGAGGATATAGACTAGAAAAGGGGGGCAACAATGTAGTGCTAAGTGTCTGTGTGTGCTTGGGTTGACTTCCGGTACCAAACAATGGCGGGCATTCTCTGCTAGTAACTCTCTTGCTGTCCTAGTGTCAACTTATCTCACTACATGTTCAATAGAATACGAGATACTTTACAGACAACAGAATATTATGTCTTTATGATACACGCAGGCATGTATTTTACAAAGTAAACGAAAAGTTCGAACGTACTTACTATAAAATGACAGTATTTTATTCTTGGTATTTTCGGGGACAGCCATTATAAAATCGCTAATGATAGCCGAAGAAGGTACTTGCCATTTAAATAATATGGGTGAGCGAAATTTACTTTTTAATTGCAAAAAGATGTCAAAGCATAGCTTGAAACATGTGAAGGAAAGTCAAAACTGGAATCGAATATAAAGTTTTTGTTGTTACATGACACTAATTTTTTTTTTATATCGCTGGGTTTCACTACCTGCTAGTTAAGAACTCATTTATACAGAAAGTTAGTAAACACAACGCCCAAACTGCACATAAGTTTGTTTGAAACAAAAGTAATACAAAATCCCTATACACTTACATCCAGAAATCTATGCTAATACCATTAAATTGTGTTCAAAGTTTCGGCGTACAGCGCCTGGAGAGCAAAGCTGTGCAAGCATGCGTGTGCAACAGGTTGCATGTGAGTTAGGCGCGTGGCACTGCACACCTCGACATCTTGGAGCATGGCAGCAGAACACACCACAATTAATAGTAAACAGCACACCAGTCCATATAGAAATGGGAATACGTTCTCTGAGGCTCATCATTAACGGTTCTACATCACAGAAAGTGATTACCATCATTACATGTGCAGTGCTGCTCGCTAATACCTATGAAACTTTGCAACTTTTTGTACACGCATGCTTGCACAAATTTGCTCTCCCAGAGCTGTACGCCGAAAATTTGAACACAATTTAATGGTATTAGAATAGTTTGCAGGATGTAAGTGTGTAGGGATTTTGTATTATTTTTGGTTCAAACAAATTCTATGTGCATTTTGGGCGTTGAGTTTCCGAACATCCTGTATATACATATTAATTACGCTAATTTGTTAGGATTGAAGGTGGTAGAATTTTTTAGTAAATGTACCCACTTTTGAGTGGAGAGAGTGGAGAACCATTTAAGTAAAAACACCGATCTTACCGTCAACGTCAGTCTTAGTCTATTACGAGAATGATGCTTTATACTATTCGACCACCGGAGCTGTTAACGCTATTTTTAATTTACATCATCCATTCAATGCATCTAGATTAACATAAAGGTGAAAAAAAAAATGCACTAGCCCATATTATTTTATGCTGACATTATTTGAATTTATTTTTATTTATCTTCTGTATCACAAATGCACTTGTAAATTCGTTATAAGTAATTCCAACGAGATAGAATATCAAGGACTAAACATTGAATAAGATGTATCGAAGATGCAAATATTATTGTGGGTATCGAAGTTGAAGCGAAAGATATTTGACTTTCTAC
Source organism: Timema podura (assembly GCA_033556935.1). NCBI lineage: Eukaryota > Metazoa > Arthropoda > Insecta > Phasmatodea > Timematidae > Timema > Timema podura. The sequence continues at coordinate 58,584,861 of JAVRXN010000011.1, forward strand.
TCCGATATTTCACAGCTTCGCTCACCCCTATTAAATGTACGGACATATTTCATGCTATATCATGTTTATTATATTTGTGTTATTTATTGGCAAGTGTCAATTAAATAAGGTCTATAATATGTAGCTATCTATATAATGAACGTGATAGAATTCTATACATGACCGTGGTAAACTAGACGAATCTCAGTGCCGAAGTTAGTAAAAAAGTCAGAATTAGTGAGAAATAAGTGAATTTATTTGATTAAAATATGTGTATTTAATCTAAATAAATTTCAAATCATATTAATTTAACAAATCGGGGACAGATTTATTCCGGGACAGAAGCTTTATTTTTAAGACTGTCCCCGAAAATCTGGGACAAATGGTTACTATAACTTAGTGAAATATGTTATTTCGTCTATTGCGACTTGCAGTAAAGCTTTCAATGGCTTTTTAGAGCTATGAAATATTTTGTTCAAATATTATACATAAAAATTTTTAAAATAATGTTTAAAAGCTAGTATATGTTATGTTCTTTATTTTTAAGTTTGTTTCATGTACACAGCAATTTGATTTATATTTAATAATACTAGGATGTCTGAGAATTGGCCCAATTGATTTTTTATTCCAAAAGAATGGTTTGTGTATTAAAAAATGAGCAAGCAACATATTTTTTTTTCAATAAACGAGTACTTAGTATAGTATTTTTAATACATATTGTCCACGTTAAAACGGACTATTTTTCTTAAATTTAGATATAACAAAAAAGTATATGAATCAAATAACCAAAGATATTATATTTGTTTTAGTGAAGATTTACTCTCATCTAAATATCATATTTTGAAAATTTAAAAATGATACCTGGACACGGGAATCAAACCCAGGACCTTTGGCCTAGTACGTCAATGCTCTAACCACTAACCACGAATTGTCCCGTGTCCAGGGTCATGAGTGAATAATGACCCTGGGCACGGGACGATTCCTGGATAACTCAGTGGTTAGAGTATTGGCGTACTAAGTTAAAGGTCCCAGCTTCGATTCCCCGTCCAGGTGTCATTTTTCAATTTTCAAAATCGAAAAGTATGAGCTAAAACCAATAAAATAACATTAATTAAAAAGAACCCATATCTTCATGGATGATCCTCTACTATCTTGTGTTATCCTTATATAATATAAACACATATATAATTCCCTCCCTGACACTTCCTGTTTCTTTCCACGCGGTATTTCAATTCGTTCAATATTTGATGCTCTCTTTATTTATTTTTCCCTCTACGAACCAATAAAGAACGTCTCAAAGAATTGTGTTATTTTCTCTATCTGTGAATGGAAGGCCTTTGTAATAGTTCTTCTCTACATCTGTCTGATGAAGAACCAAACCTATTGTTACTTAAGAAGACGAAATAAACACTCTAGCGATAACAGGAGGTAGAAGGGCGGAGGGGGAGACTGTCGGTGAGGCAGTCTTACGACCGACCCGTAATACGGCCCTATAGATACTGGCTTCGTGTTTACCTGAGGAAGTACTGCATCAAGAACCTGGGTTGTGTCCCATATCGCAGAACCAACACTCGCACCCGTATCTATATTGTCCTTGCCCTTCAAAACTCTTCCACCTTTTGTTAGGTCTCCATTCATGCCATTCATATAACATTGTAGTTCATGCCCTGTTTGAAGAAGATTTTTTTTTTAAGGTGTTGGTTTGTTTGTGCGCGATTATATGCACAGAAATGGCCTATGCCTTCCTCAAAGAAAATGTTGAAAACACATGGCATATTTTAGTAGTTATCTATCATGTTAGTTTTTCATAGAGAGAAAGTAGTACAGTGTCATCGTGAACATTTTTGACCTCAAGATTATGATGCATCTTTTACGTTTTACGTGCCCCAGAATTAAAAAATGTCTCAATTCGGTCTGTTCCCATCTGTTAGCCCTTTTGAACTAGGGATACAGACAAAATTATTTTACTGATAAGGCTAAGACTTGGGATCTAGGGTTTTAAAAGATTCCCCAGACGTATTTTTTGGAATTATCCATCCAGCCCTAAAATTAAGGGTAGTTTACTTTGTGGCGAAAAAAGAAAGAAAAACAATTTTCTCAAAATCTGTTCAAAATATTTTGATTAAAATTAATATACACTGTTTAGCATTATAAACAAAATTATGCATCTTATGTTTCCAGGAAATGACTTAGAGCAATGGTTCCCAACCTTTTTCAGACTGCGTACCCCCAGCTGGCTCAGTTCCTTTACGCGTACCCCCTACCCCAAATCCTCCAGGAATCTTCTCCCCCCATCTGTTTCACCTATTACAGATATCGGAAACTTCTCCAAAAAAGGTATATGTTGAATTAAAATAAATGGTCTATTTTTCATAATTTTATTTTATTTTTGAAGTAAGCAAACAAATTAACACAAAGATTGAAAAAAAGAAAAATTAATGTGATATTTGGGACTGTATTGAATTTCAAAGTTTTGTAAAATAAGGCCAAAAGAGGATAAATACAATCTCAAATCCGGAGCTGCGTCTAATTTGCTTCTATATTTATTTTTATATAAGTATACGAAGAAAACGCCCGTTCAACAAGCTCAGTGCTAGCAAACATCAACAAAAACATTATGACTTTTCTATAAAGTTCATTGTATTCGTCACCGTGATGAGCCCAAAAACTGACTAGGTTCACCATTCCTCCATATAAGAGGTTCTTCAGAGTGGTATCTGATGCGAGCTCTAGCAACTTCTTCTTTTCATTAATCGACAATGAGGCCGGTTCAAAATACTCTTCTTTGAAAGGATTAGATATCCACCGACAACCCATTTCCTGCTCTGAAAAATATTTTTCCAATGAGGATTTTAATCCTTCCAGGTGCTCAATTATCTTATCACCGACTGTTAAATTTAGCTCGGCTTGTGACGAGAAATCGTGAAGTGTTTCAAACACTTCAGCCTGTCCTTTTTTAATGCACTTTGTCCAAAAAAAAATATTTTTTTTTCATGGATTCAATTTTGTAGACAACTTGAAAAATGTTCCCATTTTTTTGAAGTGAAAGATTGAGTTTATTAATCTGGTGGAAAATGTCACTCAGGTATGCAAGGCTTTGTAGCCATTCAAAATCATGAATCCTGGAGCCAAGATTTTTAAAAGGATGTTCTTCCAAAAAAAAGGGCTACCTCGTGTCGAAGTTCGAACATCTGCGTCAGGACTATATCTCGGGACAACCACCTACCTTCGGTGTGCAAAAGCAAAGTGTTGTGAAGGATGTCCATGTCTTCACACAGCAATTTAAACAACCTGGACTTGGTAGGACTCGCCTTGATGAAGTTGACAGCTTTGACCGCTTCATTAAGAACTTTTTGCAAATCTAGAGGCAAAGGTTTCGATGCGAGGCTTTGTCTGTGAATACATCAGTGCAGTGCGTCCATTTAATTTTGGGGGCAACTTTTTCCACGCGTGTACGAAAGCCTGAGTAGCAACCTTCAATGGATTTTCCTCCATCTGTGGTAAGCCCAATGCATTTTGACCATTGAATTCCTTTTTCAACGAAATAATGATCAATTGCTTCAAATAAGTCTTTACCAGATATACGACCCTTCAATGGGTGACAAATAAGGAGATTCTCTTGGAATTCTAAGTCTTCCAAGTACTTAGTAATTAAAAGTAGCACAGAATATTGCGCAACGTCGGTACTTTCGTCGACTTGGATAGAAAAAAAATGCACAATCTTTGACGTGACTTATGACTGTGCTCTCAACATCATCTGACATGTCCCGTATTCTTAGAGACACCGTGTTATTTGAGAGAGATATTAAACTAATTATAAGAACACTTTCCTCTCTAAGCATGCATCTGACAGCATCTTTGAGACACGGTTAAATGGTGTGGTTTTTACCTCGTCTCGCAATACGATAGCTAATGTAGTAGGAGGCCTCAGTAGCTTTGACAGAATCACTTTTGGCAAATTCAAAATATGTTTTCACGTTTACAGAACTCTGAAGTTTCAACCTTAGAAAAAATATGACATCTTTATCGTTGTGCTCGGGATGTTTGGTACGTAAATTCCGTGTGAGCAAAGAAGGCTTCATTGAACCGTTGCTTAATACTTCCCCACATACAACACAAAAGGGCTTAGGGCAGTCCTCTTCTCCTATACATGAAAACTCGTATTTAATGTAGCTGTCCAACTACCTTCTTTTCTTGTTTATTATTCCCTCTGAAGAATAATAATAATAAGAAACTGCAGTTTGTTTACTCACCTGCTCTGGCACTGGATCTTGTACTTGTTATGGTGTCGTAATGTTGGTTCAATCAGTGTCAGATGATGTGCACGGTACTTCATTTGGTGTTTCAATCAACTTCCGCTTCCGCACAGATCCAGTTTTTAGCCACTGATCCATAGCGTAAATCACGTGAATAGTAAGTGGTTGGTAGAAAAATTGACGTAGGATTATTGGAATAATACGCACACGACTCAATACAAACACCCACAAAAAAATTTAAACACAACACGAATTAATTAATTCTTTGTTTTTATGCACAGCCCAGCACGCGTCAACAATTAAATCTAAAACACCGAGGAAGGATGAGCCGTGAGGAAGAAGAGCGCCAATCCTGAGCGTAGGGATGTAGGCGAGGGGTTGGGCGCGGGTGGGAGGAGGGAAGGCCGATCCTACCAGCGGACTCAACCCCTCTTTCATTGAAGATTTTATTGATAGCAAGGCCAATATTACAACTGACAATATTAATAAAAACCGCTACCTACTTTGAAAAATTCTTTATCATCTTTTTTAATTCTTTTTTTTTTTTTTAAGCTGGTGGCCGCCATTACCGTTTTATTTTAGCGTACCCCCTAATGGCCTCTTGCGTACCCCCTGGGGTACGCGTACCCCTGGTTGGGAACCGCTGACTTAGAGGATACTTTATATAAGTGGGTATCTTTGATTTTGTTCATGTCTTTACAAATCTTTGCGATACAAAATAACTTATAGTAAAGTTGAAGTAATATTAAAAACAGCAAACTATTGCTTTTAATATAATTTTATAAAACCAATAATTTTCTAGCTATTAATAACTAGCTAATCCATTTTTAAATGGAGGTCTTTGGTGAACAGTGATGTTCCTTTTCACTTTTCCATTTAAAGAGAAAGTATTATAATTGCAAAAAAAATCTATCTCAAGATTATGATAAAGCTTTACGTTTTATGTGCCCCTAACCCAAAAAAGTGGATTTTACAGTTATGTATGTTTGTCTGTCTGACTTTCCATGGCCACACATCTGAAACGGTTTGATAGATTTTATTCAAACTTGATAGTTGGATGATATATGGTTATACCTCAAGATTTTTTTTATTTCGAACTTAATTGAAGGCTAGTTTACTGATGACTGATTTTTTTAAATCAAATTTTTTCAAAATTGTTCTAGTGGTTTTGTTTACAATCTAAATTTGTGGAGTGTTTGAAATGACAAGTAAAAATAATACGTATTTTTTGGGGCTAAATTCGTTTAAGGGTAGTTTACTGACGACCAATTTTTTCAAATCTGAACTATTTTAAAAACAGCTCTATTGATTTGTTAAAAATGGGTATCTGGTATTATATTAACAATATAAATAATTTCATATAATTTTTTTCCTTAAAAATGCATTTAATAGTAGTTTACTTATAATTGATTTTTGAAAAATTTGCATTAAAAAAATAGTGTTAAAGATTTTGTTCAAAATTGTTATGTAGATACTATTTTAAATGATAAATTTATTAGGAGCTTGTATGTTTATTTTTCAAAAATAAATTTATGAATGGTGGTTTACTATCGACACATTTTAAAGAATTTGAAATATTTAAAAAAAAACCCTTAAAGATTAATTTCAAAATGAGTAACTTGGAAATAGTTTTGATAAGTAAAAATTTGTTTTTAGATTTTAAAAAATATATAGTTTGAGGGTAATTTATATATACTAATTGATTTTTGAAAATTCTAATTTTTATAAAAATAGTGTAAATAATTATGTTTGGAATTTATATTTGAAGAGTGTCTATTTTGATTGCCAAGACCACGTGTTTGTTTCTCTAAAACCTTCATTCTTATGTTTAGCCTACAAACTACTAATTTAAGAAAATGTTATTTCACGTTATAATTTACTACATGAGAATTTCTTTTTTCTTCTTCAAAGAGCGCATTAGTTTTACAATAAGAAAACCCAATTTCTAAACAAACGGATGTAATATTGGTAGGTAGAAGCAGCTGTAAAGCAAAAGATCTAGGATTCAAATCTCGCTCCAGTTCATTTCAAATTAGGATAACATAATCTTATCAAAAGTTTTCTAAATAAACTGTCACGTCTAAAACTACCTGCACATAAAGTGTTGGTGGCGTATAATCTATACGTACATTACAGTGATCATCGCTCTCCTTGTTCCCATCCTTAAAAAAAAGTGTCTGGCGGAAACCGACGAGAAGTCACGGAGAGTCACTATTTCTTACATTATCCTCTGCCGTTCCTCGGACGATGCAGAACGGGAAATGCGGTGATGTTTATCACCCCTCTTCACCCTTCCACTCGCGCAGTCCTCGGATACCCAACGATGTCCTAACGTACAGCCTGTGGTGGATTGTGGAGATACGTAAGAAGACAGCGTTATTAGAATACAGTAAGCTAAACATTTTAGAAAAAAAAACAAACGTTAAACTGTTTTTGATTTCTCTAGACCCTTCGGAGAGGGAAGTATTGTAATAGAAAATAAATAAATCGAATTTCAAGATTTTAATAAATGGAACAGACAAAAGTTGTTTTCCCGATGCCATCTGTGTATCTGTATCTTGGACTAGAGCCGAAAAAATTTCACAGAAACTTGTTACTTAGGGTTTTCATAAGGTTTTCTCAAGAAGCATATCAGTGTAAACATACAGAAGATTCAAAACTCCCTGTACAAACTTTATTGGAAGATAGAGGACACTAAAACAAACCTTTTTAGTTAACAACTTTATGTCCGTAGACGTCACAACTTAGGTGCTCGAAGGGCTCTGTTGATACATAAATGAAAGGCAGAAAGTGTGAACAGTATTTGTTATTTACAGCAATGTTACAGCAGTTGCTTAAAGGAGCGACCGTCAATTTAGTAATGCATGCCTGACGGTCTCGACGCATTGATTGTCGTACATTTCGAAAGATTCCCCAGCCACATATGCTAGATGCATGTTAGCCATAACATAAACCCTGAAATGCTTCATGTTACACTTACTAAGCCCGCGTTACGAATAAGGACGATGAAAAATAGCCCAACAATGCCCTGTAACACCAAAGGGCTACGCCTGCAGACGGTGTCATGACAATTGCGCACAGTGACAATTGTGACCGAAGGTTCGAGCCGGTGGGCGACCTAGGTAGGAGTCAGCTTCGGAGTGATAATTGCGTACACCCTGGATTGAAAGGATGGGGTATTAGAGGGCCAAGGGGGTGTTTTTTGAATGTTTTTTTTTAAATTACTGCTGATTAATACATAATTTTGTAGGTTTTTTTTTGCGATTTTATTTTGAAAAATCAGTTTTATTGTCAATTTTATTTACAACAATATTTCAGTATTCATATTACAGTACCTACTCCAACTTCTGAAGATACGACAAGGATCTCGGGAATTTGGCTATGTCTTGACTTTCTTCGTATTTCTTATGGTCAGGTTAGGTCAGGTCAGGTTAGGTTAGGTTAGGTTAGTTTAGGTTAGGTTAGGTTAGGTTAGAGTGATTAGGAGGGGTGGCCGATTTGACAAACACTACTCCTTGGTTCCCGCTCATACCTGGGGTTAGGCTAGAGGCATATACGTAATTATCAGTTTTAGCAAAAATAACCAACGGCCAGCTCAGGTAGAGAAATAAACGACTTTACGCAATAGTCGCTATTTCTTGGGTGTACGCAATTATCATGGTACTCAGTAATTGTCATATATTCCTGCAGACATACATTACTTAACGAGAAAGGTTTTTTAGTATTCCCCATATCCCTTCAAAGTTTGTACAGAGAATCACCACACATATTTATAGGCCCTATGCAGCTAAATATAACACCCACTTTGGTGGCCACATGGTATAAAGCGTTACTCTCGCAGTGGACTAGACTTCCGATGACGGAGAAATCGAGGTTTGAGTCTCGGTCGAATGTACTGAGGTTTTTTCGAAAAACTCTCCCTTCACGCAAATGCGGGTACACTTCCTATAAATATAACCTTCATAATCTTAAAAAACCGTTAGCATCATTAGTATGTAAGCGTATAAGCCTAACGGATGATAAGACGTGGTGCTTATATAACTTATATAAAAAAAGGCAAAGCCTAATTTATTATGAACTAAATTTCGCTATCAGCTACGCAATACAGTTGAAGAACACATAGCTAATATAATTATTACTATCTGAAATATGTTTTAAATCTAATATGTACAATCTTTACAAGCTATTGAACTTGAGATAATGTTATTGTTAATCAAGTGCACGTATAGTAAAAGTAGATCGCTCTGTTGCGCTGTGTTTGTACATCGTCTGACTTCAAGTGTTTGCGTGACACAGCTGGTTTGTAGTATTATTAAGATTATTATTTGAGGTTAAAGGTGCGTCGGCGCAGAATTTACCATTTTTTTGTCATCGACACAAATAATTAATAAACAAGGAAGCTTAAAGCAACCGAGAGGCAGTAGCAGAATGAGGGTGAAGAAAAATAAATGATGAATATAATTTAGTGTGAAATAAACAATTATATAAGAAAGCCAAAAAACCTATATACGAAAGTCAAAAAACCATCTCGAGCTCAGTGGACTTCTTTGTCAAATTGAGCCCTCGCTGAAACATTTAAAGTATTATTATTATTATTATTATTATTATTATTATTATTATTATTATTATTAGCACCGCGTCTTACTACCCGTTCGGGTTATACGCACTTACGCTAATGTGTAATGGTAGGGTGATAGTGAGATGAAATGGAGGACCTACAGTTTAACGTGGAATCCGAACCACGGTGGAGGCCTGGCATTCCACTCATTCACAAGTTGTGATTAATACACGTCTTGTCAGAGGTGAAGGAAGGGTTTGGCAATCAGATAAGTCTGTGCCGGGAACGAGGATTGAACCCCGGACCCCAAGCATAGAAGTCTGACACCTTACCCCTAGACCACCAGGTCACCCATTTAAAGTAGAATGGAAGGGGACGCGAGAATAGGTAATTGTTTTTTCAGTTTTTATGGAAAAACATATTTTTGGCTATTTTTTTTTATTTAGCACCACGTCTTACTACCCGTTCGGTTTATACGCTTAAGTACTAATTACGCTATTGGATTAGGAAATGGGAGGGTTGAATTCAGAGGACGTGAACCCGCATTTGCGTGGAGGGAGAGTGGAAAACCATTTAGGAAAAACCACCCCAGTTCACCCGACCGAAATTCGAACCTCGATCTCCCCGTCCTCGGCGGTCGAGCTCAACACGACTAGCGCGTTAGCCAACTACGCCACCGAGGCGGGTTTTTGGCTATAAATAAAATATTGTTCCAGTACAAATATAAAGTTTAATTTTCTTCAAAATTTGACCTCAAAAGTTGTTAAATATCTGTCCATCATCATAGCAGCATTAAGTGAGAAACTTTTTAAATGAAGATAAAATGTCATTCAATTCAAAGACACCCTTGACAGATACTTCAACAATAGTTGAGGTCAACATGCGATGAAAATTAAACTCTATGTTTGTACTGGAGCAATATTTAATTTATTTTAGCCCAAAAAAATGTTATGTCATAAAAACTGCAAAAACACAAACCTTTCCTCGCAACCCCTTCCATTCCACCTTAAGTCCCAAAAAATCGACAAAATGATAAAGTCTCTAAGTGAAGGGAAAGGGTGGGGGGAGGTGATTTTTTTTGTTCACCATGGCTTGGGCCGAAACCCAATTACTATATTTAACACACATAATTTCCTAATGTGTGTGAGTGTCTTTTCACACCCTTCAGAAGATCCTAGATTATTTAGAAATCTGAAACTTTTCACACTTATACTATAGACCACGGGTTGGAACTTAATGAACCTAGATTTTCGATTTTTAATTTTTGTATTATTATTAAATAAAACTAGTATGAATTTAATTCACTCTCACTTTTTCACTCTTACGTAATAATAAGCATGTAAGAAAATTGTAGGTATGTAATTAAGTTAGAAGAATGTAAGAACATTATAAGTATTTATGAATATTGTAAGTATATAAGAAACATTTTAAATATGCGAATATTTTTATAAATTTAACTAACATGTGTTTTCTCAGCGGCTTACTCTCCACCTAGGATAGCCTCATTTAATTAAACTAATGGGGTAGAAATGTGGAAGGTAGAATCCATAGGAAATATACCGGATAAACCTAGAGGTTTAGTGGTAAATCATAAAGTATAGACCTCCCTTAGTAGGCCTACATATAGACGGGATTTTGAATCCCAACCTTCCCATCACTATAACAAACCATATTATCCTAGGTTGACATTAATTTTGCATGTCTACTGGTGTTGGTTAGTAGGCCTACTGCATCTTGGTTTAGCTCCATAAAGAGTCAAATTACACCCACCAATTTATTAATCACACAAAAACAAAGCAAAGTCTGGGGTAATTTATCTAAAATGCCTCGTGTCAATGGGAGGTAATGAGCCAGTTAAGATGAACGTGACATATGGCGTGTTTATATAATCAATAGTATTTTATTCACGCATTTATTGCCCTACAAGCCATTAACGGCTTATCTAAACTTAATTCTAGGACAAACATATCCGACCCAAGATAGTTAATTTTTCAGTTCATGAAATAAAAACCACCCCATTTTTTTTTTAAAGTGATGCATTTCCGGCCTTTGCTTAAAATTGGAACAAATATCCCAAGAGCAGTAAGACGAGCCAAGGTGTGTGAACTGACCATTATATTATTGGTGCTTTCGTGAACAACCATTCTAAAATTTCTTAGGAGCTGGAGAAAATATTTTAAATTTAAATGGTAAATAATACACGCTACAGTCATGTTTTTCTTGGAGATGATCTGCTATCGAATGCAAAACACGACTTGCTATCGAGAAAATTGAACTATACTACATACCATTTGTTTAAATGGAAATTTAGCTGTCTATGAGTGACCAAAGTATCACTTTCATTTCTTCGAAACATTATTTAATGTACCATAGGAGAGACCTTAAGACTTTTATGATTACAAAATAAACAACTAGGTAAAGAAAAGTATACAGCCAATACTGTGTCGAACGTAACCGTTACTGAAACCATGACAAATCTAACCAGTATTGTATGGCCTTATCTTATGAGCTACACCATAACGTAAATATATCTAGTCAAGCTTGATATCTTTCAGAACGTCTCCGAAGCGATAATCAAGTGAAAATTAGTAAAATTATACTGACAACATTTTTTTATATCCATTATTGTTTCCAGCCTATAGTCCGGGTCATTTATTTATTCAAGCCATATATTCACTACTACTGGCTTGCTAGGCCTGTTATAGATTAATATGCCTTATAATCTAACTTAAAACTAAGTCAGACACAACACCCAGTCCCCAGCCATTAATTTATTACTATTTAAGGATAAACTCACATTTCACCAACTATAAATTTTAGGCCGAGTACCCGTCAGTTGGCCTAAAAGTCATTTGGCCTAAAGTCATTTGGCCTAAACTTTAGGCCAAATGACTTTAGGCCAAATGACTTTTAGGCCAAATGACTTTTAGGCCAAATGACTTTAGGCCAACTGACTTTAGGCCAAATGACTTTTAGGCCAAATGACTTTTAGGCCAACTGGCTTTTAGGCCAAATTACTTTTAGGCCAAATGACTTTTGTTGAACTTAACTACATCAATTTTTTTATTCGAAATATATTTTAGGCCAAATGACTTTAGGCCAACTGACTTTTAGGCCAAATGACTTTTAGGCCAACTGACTTTTAGGCCAAATGACTTTTAGGCCAACTGACTTTTAGGCCAAATGACTTTTAGGCCAACTGACTTTTAGGCCAAATGACTTTGAATAAATGTTCTATGTCTAAGTTTTGTTCGGAAACATTCGCTATGATGTATTGAGATGTTAATAGAGGGCAGCGTGTGTCCTATTTAGTTAAATAGTATATACTATCGTTTCTAAATATATGTAGTCTTCTTTGGTGTAACTATTTACCAAGGTCTAAAGCAGTGGTTATCAAAGTGTGGGGTGCAATCCTCAAGGGCGAGCGCGATTGTTGCTAAAGGGAAGCGCAAGAAATTGTTATGACATTCAATTATTTGTTATTAACTCGATCTAAACAAGTTACAGAAAAATAAATTTATGTTGACTGTATTTTTAAGAGAGCAATCTACATGTGTGAAACTGTATTTTCAGCTCTGGCGGCTATGAAGGGTAGATATTGTGCAAGACTAGATGTCACCAAAGATCTGAGAGGTTTTCTTTCTTATATTACTCCTTGTTTTGGTAAACTTTGCGTTTGAAACAATCAAATCAATCACACAAAGTGTCACCATTACTTGAGCCACATGACACCACCAAACATGAGACAAGTGATTAATTAAAAACAAATATCATTATATGAATTATAAAAATGGGCTATAAATGTTAATTTTAAAGAGCTATGATTATTTTGTGTTGGATCAGATGTATAATTTATTTATATAAAATTGTTTTAATTCGAATAGTTTTTCATTTTTACTAGGCTAATTTCCTTACAAAATGTAGAAATATGCATAGGTGTAAAATAGGTGGGGGTACATAACTTTTTGTTTGTGGTACAAAACAATATAAAACTAGGACAAAACGTTGGCATGGAAAAAAAAAATTCAAACTTTCCTGAAAGTGGTACTCCAAGTTAGTGCACCTCGTGACGGAGTCTGCATGAAAAAATATAGCTTCAAACTTAATTACATTCGTTTGGATGACAAACTTTGTGTAGTAGTTTTGTATTCAAATTATCATTTAGGTTAGAGGCTTATACGAAGTATTAATATATTATAATATTATTAAGTTGGCTTTTAGCGTGTATTGCCTTTTCAGAAGCCATATTATATTTAATGTTAGATAACTATAATGAAATAAGGTCGCTAAAAACCAGCTACTTTTGTTCGAATGACAAACTTTGTGTAGAAGTCTTACGTTCAAACGATCATTTAGCGTATAGGCGTGTGGGAAATATTACTATTTTAGCCTAAATCAACTTATTTAAAGAAACAAGTCATGAGTGTTTAAATTAGTTATGCCCTTCAAACCTTTTATTAACCCATTTATTTCGTTTAACTAATCATACATTGATATATCTCATAAATTCATTAAAATTAGC